>JAGKTI010005792.1:0-10672 GCA_018397915.1 Birgus latro
ATCTCTCTTCTATCGCTACTTCAATGGTCACTGTTCCTCTGAACTGTCTGCTTGCATCCCTCCACCTCTAGAACGGGCACGTAGTAAGTACCCTTCTAGCAACAAACTCTCATCCCTTTTCTGCCCAACTCTCATCCCTTTTCTGCCCAACTCTCTAATGCAAGAGTTAACCGTTACTCCCAGTCCTTCATTTATGCAACTGGTCAACTCTGGAACTGTCTTCCTCTGTCTGTATTTCCTACTTCCTATGATCTCCAGTCTTTCAAACGCAGTGTGTCCAGGCATCTCGAAATTAACAGATCTTGAATTTGGCTCTCTTTTGTATTGTTTTTGCTTTTCTTGGAGGGAACAGTATGCAGGCCTGTGTCCGTTGGTTCCTTCTTCCTTGCATAAAAAAAAAAATAAACTTCAAGTTCACTAATTCTCATAATCATTGTTTTGACTAAATCCATAATATTTGTTTATGTCAAAGCCTGAAAATTCCGGTCCCTCAATGTTTACATTGTCAGCCATATTTGAGCTTGGTTACAGTACTAAACAGCTGTTACCAGATTCGTATAAACATTCTTGTATACTCATTGACAATAACTCTTTACATTTTTTGTAGACTCTATTAACTTATAATACTTTAAAGTTTAGACAGTACTCGAGGAGACAGGACAAACATTATTCCTGAAAACTACTTAAGGTTTGAAGAGTTCGTTGAGAGGCAGTTGAAACACGTCTGATCACTCTGGCTGCTTGTGTGTGTGTGTGTGTTCTTACCTAATTGTATCTTTACACGAATAAGTCAAGCTCGTATTGTCCCGTGTTTTGAACCATTTTTCTTATACATGTCTTTAAAGTTATGAATTGTTTTGGCACACATTATTTCATTCAGTAGTGCATTCCACTGATCAAGTGCTGTATTTGGGAAACTGAATTTCCCTGTCTTTATCATCTCTCTTTTTTTGTACAGTTTTCTTCAGTGTCCTCTTAATGTTGCTTCCCCATAGGTTATATACTCGTCTACATCTATTTTCTCTTTTCCCTTTGATGCATTTATATAACATAATCATGTCTCTTCCTTCTCTCCTGTAATGTTGGTAGGCTTAATTTTTTGAGTGTTCCTTCATAGCTTAGGTCCCTTAAACTTGGTGCCCATCTTGTAGCAGCCTACCGAATGTGGGGGGGGGGGGGGGTGACAGATTATATTGTCAATTTGTTTTTCTTGCCTAGTAAATTTGGGGTCTAATAATGAGGGGTCTTCTGGTCCTTTTTTCTGGTGTTCTCATTTACACGTTATGTTAGAAAAAAAGTCCTGTATAAGATCCAAGAGCTTTTGATCGCAACAACTTTCATGGCTTTTTACATCTAGAGTATTCCTATTTATATTTATCTTAAAATCTCCCGTTAGTATAATTCTTTCCAGTTTTTTTTCCATTCTGTATAGTAGGGTTCTTAAACTCTTTTCTGCCAGTACTTCATATTCACCTCTGTTTCATATGTTTGTCTTGGGTGGCATATATAAATTTGCCACAGTTATTATCCCTTTTGTTGTTCATTACTAATCTCTACCACAATTACTGTAATTCTGCTTGTGAGGGTATGTATATTTCTATCCCTATTACTTGGAGTCTTTTCTCTATAGTATCATAACTCCTTTGTTTGAATTTCTGTCTCTTCGCCAAATATTGTACTCATCCATATTTAAAGAGCCGTTTGATATCCTTGGGGTTTATTTTGTATCTGTTGGACAGATAATATGAGTTTCATTTTATAGTCTTTTATCTCTAATAATTTGGATACTACTCCATCTGCATTTGAGTACATCAACTTAGCCATATTGTTCACATATCTGACATTGGTTGAGTCTACTATATTGCTTTTATTTAGTCCCTGCTGTTTATTTACATATCTGACATTGGTTGAGTCTACTATCCTGCTTTTATTTAGTCCCTGCTGTTTATGTGCCATTTTTTTACTTGCAGTTCTACTACTTTGTAAAAATATTTACTTCTCTCTTCATCTGATCTTGTATCATTCTTTCTTTTCGTTTCTTCTCTCTTTTCTTTTAATAATCCCCATACCTCTTGAGTTAGGCACCTTTTTAGCCACACTTCTTTGTACTGGTACTCCTCTGATTCCTTCAGTTTGTTAGCATTTTTCAGTACCTCTTCTACAATGTTCACACTTTGGAAGGTTACTTTGAGGGGCCTTGACTTGTTTCTCTCATGTTTCCTTAATCTCTTAAATTCCTGTACATCTTTCTCACAGATTTCCTCTGATACTACTTTCAGTATGTTCATTATGTTTACCATCTCCTTGTTATCTCTTTATTTCTTCCTTATCTTTACCAGTGATGACTATAGATTAGTTATTCCCAGCTGTTTTATCTGCCTTGGGTTCTTCCTTATGATGTCTTTTACCTCTTTTGTCATGTCTTTTGCATCAGCCATGTTTTTTAGTTCTCGACTTGTTTTGGCTACTTATGCCCATGTATTTTGTACATCCTCTATGTTTTTTTTTTTTTTTTTTTTTTTTTTTTCCGACTCTGGGCATAGGCTTCACAGCCTGCTATCAAGGCCCAGTCGTCCTCCTACAATCTACATGTCACCACTTCAGCGCTTAACACCCACCGTCCATATTGAATACATGGTAGGGCTGTCTCATACAGGACTGGTGTATTGGTATTAGCGGGGTCATTTTTACGACATGTCGGCGGGTCTTCTGGTAGATCAGTAAAGCCTGATTTAATGAAATTCAAATCCTTAAACTGTTCCCTGCACCAGCGAGGATTCGAACCTGGGTCCCACGGTACCGCAAGCCAACTCTCTACCGATCGAGCTACCGCCTCCCCAATTAGTTTCTCATAATTTTATTTGCCTGAGTTATCTTCTCATCAGTGTCTCTGCTTTACTGTATGAGATTACCTGCTTGTCTAATTATGTCTTTATCATTATTGTAATCCTCCAAAACTCTTTTATGGGTTACTACTGTGTTTCCCATTTCATTCCATTTCTTCCTCAGAATATCGACCTCCACTTGTAGCTCACCTATTGTTGCATTTTTTCTGTTTAATTCCTTTACCAGTTCCTCATTTTTTTCCTTTTGTTGGTACAGTTACTTCCTTATTGCATCCAATTCCAGTTTGAAAGTTTCCTCCAGTTTATTCACATTCTCTGCTAATTAAATGTAACCAGTTCCATTAGGTGTGCATAGTCATCATTTTGTTTTTTACTGCTTCTCTTCCTCTTACCTAGATGCACTTCTTGAAAGTGCACCATCTTATAGAAATATACTTTCTGCTTACAGTTTAGCATCTCCGTTATGTCAGTTTTGGAATTTACCTGGCTCTCGTCTGTTGTGATGCCCGACATGACGCCCATCTGTCTGCTTGCTAACGCGGCAAATTCCTTAGGGCTCTGATTATTTGATATACTTTCATTGGACTGCACCTTTTCACTTTTACTTGATCTACAATCATCTATAATTTAGCATAGTACCGAGCTTGACTCATTTTAAGATACATTAAGGTATTTAATGCAGCTGAGCGGAGTGCCGTGACTCATGTCTGCTCTGTTCCATACTCCACTTGTGTTATTTACCTAATTGTGATATACAGGAAATGAGCTACGCTCGTGGGGTCCCATCTCTGTTTCTCAATACTGTAAGTCAAATTTTGCTTTAAACTCATTTAAGTTTTTAGACTGGATGATCTCTGTCCAGGCTATTCCACAGGTCTGTCCATCTATAAGGAAAGCTATATTTCTTGATGTCCTTCAAGCTTGGTTTCACTCTGTGTCCTCTTCTTACCCTCTCATCCCACACAAACAGATTTTCTTTGTCTATTTTATCTACTCCCATCATGGTCCTCAACACTGCAATCATGTCGCCCCTCTCTCTCCTTTCCTCTAAGGAAGGCAAATGCAGCCTTTCCAGCCTCTTTCTGTATGACAAATCTGCCAGACTGGGGACCATCTTGGTTGCTGTTCTTTGTACAGTAAACCTTCCATAAGTCAAACTTTTAGAAGACAGAATCTTCGGTTAGCCAAACTCAGGCCGAGACCACGTTTGAAAGTAGGCCGAAATGCGAAAGTAGGGGGAGAAATGGCGCCAGGCGGACACGTGGCGCCAGTCTGCTGCTTGCTTTTGGAGACGGTAGTTGCGCCATTCTTACTGTCATCTAGTGCTGAGCAGTGCTCTCCTTTTCCCTTCTGCCTTGCCATGGAAGGTTCAAAGCTTAAAAGAAGTGATACTGGCATCCCTAGTCGTAAAGGAATGAAGCTAAAAAAAAAAAAAAATGTACGCATGTGACTTAAGTGTAGTGATCATGATTAAAGTTCAGTACTATTATTACTGAAAGTGTTACATTGCAGTCTATTACAGTGATTACATTTAAGTTTAGTTCTTAATACAGAGTGAAATAAATACTGGGTACTGTTTAGAATTTACGTTAAAGTGTGAACTCAACCACCTCCACCACCTCCGTCTCCAAAACAAAACAAAATGCCGACGAATCTACTGCCTCTAATGAAAGGCAAATTATGTTCACTGGATTCTTTCTTTTTTGTCTTTCTTTATTAATTTATACACTGTATATGCTCCTTTACTTTAGTGTTAAGAAGATAAGTAATAAGTATTGTTTTTGCAATTTGGGGGGGTGAAAATCCATCTCCAACACATGCTGCCGACAGTCTGTACTGCCTCTGTGAATGATTTTCTACCAATTAACCACTTCAGTACTGTGACGTCTATTTCTACTTTATTTACGCTTCCTCCAGCCGATTTTATGGCACTCAGGACTGGACTCACATACTGAAGGGGCTAACGAAGGCAGTACCAACCCCGTGCACTTCCACAGATCCAACCTACACTGACTAAAATTGTCTGGTGGCAGCAAGAACAAAATGAAAATACACCCAGCACTGAAGGGGTTAAAGGTATATTAAATGCACTAAATTGTTTTTGTCATAAGTTATTTATTTATATATGCTTCTTTAATTTAGTGTTGAAAGGACAAGTAATAGGTATTGTCGTAGCAATTTTGGGGGGTGATAATTCAGTAATTTAGCAATTTTGGGGGGTGAAAATTCGGTAAGACGGAAAATTCGGTAATTCGAACCAGGGTAGAGCCCCATATAGTTTGGCTTATGAAGGGTTTACTGTATTCTCTTAATCTTGGTTATATCTTTCTTTTTGTGTGGGGACCACACTACTGCTGCATATTCTAACCTGGGGCAGATCATGGTCACTATCAATTTTTTCATCATCTCCTCATCCATGTAATGAAATGCCACTCTTATATTGGTCAAGAGTTTATATGTCTCTCTATCTTATTTATGTTTTTTTCAGGTGACAAAATATCCTGGACCAGCACTCCCAAATCTTTCTCTTCTCTCGCTTTTCTGATTGGTTCATTACCCATCAAATAATTCAATGATGGCCTCTTGATACATTTACCCATTTCAACTATTTTACATTTTTTTGCGTTGAATTTCATTTCCTACATCCGGGTCTAATCATGTATCCTATCCAGATCCTCCTGCAGCATTTTACAGTCCTCTTCAACCTCCACCTTTCTCAAGATCTTTGCATCATCAGCAAGCAGACTTGCGTAACTGTTCACTCCATCTACCATGTCATTTACGTAAATCAGGAACATTACTGGTGCCAACACCGAGCCCTGTGGAACACCACTTGTTACTTCCCTCCATCCAGATGGCCTGCCCTTTATTACTGTCCTCATTTGTCTGTCACTCAAAAAATCTCTCATCCATTCCAGGAGGCTTCCCTTCAGTCCTCCGATATGCTCTGATTTCCATATTAGTCTCTTATGGGTACCTTGTCGAAAGCCTTCTCCAGATCTAAGTACACACAATCCACCCAACCGTCTCTCTCCTGTAGCACGTCAATCGCTCTTGAGTAAAAGCTCAACAAGTTGGTAACACATGACCTTCCACTTCTGAATCCAAATTGACTTTCAGTCATAATATTCATCTCTTCCAGATATTTTATCCATCTATATTTCAGGATTCTTTCACACAATTTCATTACCATTCTGGTTAGGGACACTGGTCTATAATTCAGGGGTTCTTCCTTGTTTCCTCCCTTATAAATTGGTACCACATTTGCCCTCTTCCATTCCCAAGGCACTTTCCCCTCTTCCAGAGAACACACAATTAGATTGTGAATCTTATCTGCCAGTTGTTCTTTGCATTCCTTTAGTACCCAATTAGAGATCCATCCATTAGAGTTTCCAGTAATTTTATATCTCTTATTACTACATTTCTAATCACTCACTTCCCTTCCACAAACTGTCTTTCCTTAGTGATAACCGATTGGAAACATTTGTTCATTATTTCAGCCTGCATTTCTGCATCCATGTAGAGCTCTCCTTCTACTCTCAGTTTGGTTATTCCTTCCTTTTACTTCAATTTGCCATTGACAAATCTATAAAACAATTTGTGTGTGTGTGTGTGTGTGTGTGTGTGTGTGTGTGTGAGAGAGAGAGAGAGAGAGAGAGAGAGAGAGAGAGTGTCAGTGTCAGTGAATGTGAGAAAGTGAGTCAGTGAGAATGAGTGAGAAAGTCAATGAGCCAGTGAGAGTGAGTGAGACAGTGAGAGTGAGTGAGACAGTAGGGCAATTTGGCTTTCTTGTCTCCCTCCCCATCCCCCTGCCCTCCCCCACCCCTGCTTGTCTCCCTCCCTAGTTCCCCCATCCTCCCCTACCCCCCTGCTTGTCTACCTCCCCCACCCCTACTTGTCTACCTCCCCCACCCCTGCTTGTCTACCTCCCCCACCCTGGCTTGTCTGTCTCCCTGTCCCCCGGCTTGTCTATCTCCCTGTCCCCCGGCTTGTCTGTCTCCCTGTCCCTCAGCTTGTCTCCCTCCCGATCTACCTCGCCATCTCCCCACCTTCCTCCGCCCCTGCTTGTCTCCCTCCTGGTCCCCCCAACCTTCCTTACCGCCACTTGTCTCCCTCCTGGTCCCCCCAACCTTCCTTACTGCCACTTGTCTCCCTCCCCCACTCCAGCTTGTCTCCCTCCAGTTCTTCCCCCCTCCCCCCCCCCTGCTTGTCCTCCCCCCCCATTCCCCCCCCTTCCCCCCACCATTTGTCTCCCTCCCCATTCCCCCGCCCTCCCCCTACCATTTGTCTCCCTCCCCGTTCCCCCACCATCTCGCACCCCCGCTTGGTGCACTGCCAGCTACCTGCCTGTCAGTTGCCCTGAAGCGTCTCACATAACACGTCCCACCCACCTCACCTTCTTGCATGTGATGTTTGGGGTCTCAGTTTTTTAGCAATAGTATTGTTTATGAGAATGTTGTGTTTCTGTGTCAGTCTCTATTGATTAAGGTATGTTTGAGTTTGGGTATTTGCCTGGAATGCATCTCTGGCTTTTCTTCAGTACCTTATGGGGAAAATTGCTTCGATATCCAACATACTCGCCGACCAAACACTCCCACTGGTACACAACACTGCCAGAAAATCGGGGTATGGGTGTACTGAGTTGTTTCCATTGTTTTCGTTTTCGTTTTTGAAGGCTCCAACATGCTTGCATGTGTCGGCCCCGGTCACCCAATGGCGGCTCTCCACGCTGCTCAATCTCTGGCAGCCTCCCTATTCAGTCCCTTAACCCTTAAGTCACACTTAATGACCTCGTCCCATGTCTTTCTCGGTCTACCCCTCCCAACCCCTCCCCCAATATCAACACTTCTCACCCTCTGCACCCAACTATCATCCCCCATCCCCTCCACACGTCCAGACCACCCCAGCCCACCCCTCCTCATCACAACACCAACACACTCCAGCCCCATCCCACCTCTCAACTCCTCTATCGTAAACCCAGCCCCCCAGGCCTTGCACACAGGGACGCACTGCACATCCACCTAATCAATGTCATTTCTGTACGTTTAAACCTGCGAATATCCTCTTCCTTTACTGCCCAGGTCTCTCTACCATGCAGCATCACACTCCTAACACATGCTGCATACAAAGACCCCTTAGCACGTAAGGAGAGTCCTCTCAATGTCAGGAGAGGCAACAGCTCCCTGAACTTCTTCCAACCACTTCTCACTCTAGCAACCGAGCTAACTCCAGCCCCACCTCCGGCACATAACATGTCTCCCAGATAACAAAACTCCTCCACACACTCAAGAGACTCACCTAGCTATTGTTGCACAAACATTTTCAGAGAAGGGTAGCCACTCATTTCACTTAGGTCAGTGTAGGGCTGTATCCATCTTTGCAGTTTATACATGCATTATCACACAAATAATGCAGATTGACATAAAAACTTTGTGATATAATGATAGATTAACAAAATCATAATATTGTGAATGCTCCTTGATGAGTGTCGCCATCGACATAGATGTGATCGTTTATTTGTTGGACCAAGTACTCATTGTGTATAATGATTAAAGAATACAAATCGTTATCTTGCTTAACAGAAGAACAGATTAAATATATTCTTTTTGTTTTTGGTGAACATCTGAGTACAGTATTTTATTCCGACGAACACGATGAAAGTACAGTACTGTATTTAGAAATATAGTAAATATTATCAGTCATCTGGTGTTTGTTGCATGACATCATATGCATCCAATCGGCAGCCCTGAATCAAACACACCATTTTCGCTCCATAGATCTCAAGTGCACTGATCAATCAAATAGGGTATAATTCATTCTGGTGAAGGACAAATGCTCACGTAGTTCAGTATTCCATTATGCTTCACTCTCAACGCATGGCCATCACTTTCCTCCCTGAAGCAGTAGTCAGAGAGCGTCATCTTGGGGCAGAGAATCACATCAAGTCTCCCTCAGCTGAGAAATATCAGGCAGCAAAGGGAAATGAGAAGATGTGAAATTACAGTCTAGCTCTTGTGACTGTATCCAAGCACCTGAAGGATGAAATTAAGATTCATGATGGGACTAGGGTTTTCAGTCAGTTGTGGTTGGTTATGGCTATTTTCCTTCAGATTTTTATGGTTTGTCTTAATTGCTAGTGGTGGAAAAATGGGTTTTTGGGCATGCATTTTTTTTTTCCTTTTTAAAGAAAAGTAAAAGTGTGAGAGAAAAAAGCCTTCAGTTAGAGTGTACAATGTTACCTATTTCACAAATTGGATTTTTCTGTATGGGATGCAAGTTTTTATAATAATTAATCCATGAAGAAGCATGTGGTTTGACATATATATATATATATATTTATATATATATATATATATATATATATATATATATATATACAGTATATATAAATAGCTATAATTACAGTACTGCTTAGTTTCCAGGCTCAGAAGAAATTAATTTTGGTGTAGCAAATTATGTCTTAAGAATGTGTAAGCTTTTTTTTTTTCCCCTAATGAAAAGTAGTGATCTTTATGTACTAGACTATCAATATTTTTTCTCCAAATGTTATGCAGATAGTTTTATTTTGTAAATTTTCTTTACTGGATAACAGTATTGATATGGTATTTTTATGGAATTTTTGTAGGACAGTGAATATATATATTGATGACAGCCACAAAGCATCACTCAAATCATTGTTTGTATTTATTTGCCTAGCGATTCCTTTTATTGTTTTCATGTGCATTGCTGGTTTGCTGTAAATTGGAGAACCAGCGTTTGTGAAGCCAACAGTATGGAGCATTTTCCGTAGGGTTACACTTTCACAGGAAAACCTTTTATCCAAATAATTTGTGATCCATTTTTGTAAAACTTTTTTTATATACTGTAATTACTTTGAAGAGTCTTTAGGTTGTTGGTTGTTTGCTGCATGCAGGTGACTTAACCAAGGGGAAGCTAAATTATTTATTATTTTCACTTATTATTGTTATTACAGTATTATTATTATTATTATTATTATTACATTGTCAGATTTTCAGTGATTTGGTCCATATATCAACATGATTATGCATCATGCATTCGACCAGAAGCATTGATATCATACCTCATAAAGACTTTTCATTTTTCACCTTAGCTTGGCCCAGATTTTTGTTCTTTTGCAGCACATTTTGTGCACCTCAGTGGCATGATAAGACATTGCTACCGCAATACATCCTTTTCACAGGTCTCCTTTGTGACAAGCAGTGTATTCTAGAGTTAATCTGAAGCTATAACTTACCCTTTAAGATGGAGAGATGTCAATTTTAGGCCAAGTTAGAGTAAAAAGTGTTTAGTCTCACCCTAAGAAAAGAATCAGAAGACAGGTAAAGCTTCCCTTGGTTAGAGTTTTGTGGGTGTCATGTAAGGGATGTTAATGATGATGTTTGTGTGTGTGTTTGTTGGTAGTGCTTTTGAGGTTGTTGGGACAAAACAGTTGCATATGTTAACTGTGCTTCCTTCACCTTAACTTGGCCCAGACTTTCATCCTTCTGCAACTTATTTCACATTCCTCAGTGGTAGAAGAAGACAATACTACGGCTCTGTACCCTTTCCATATTGCTTCTTTGTGACTAGCACCATGCTCTTCTTTTAATGTCTTGTTACAACTCAGCACTCAGGATGGAGAGATGGCATTTTTAGGCCAAGTTAAAGTGAAAAGAGTATAACTGGTGGTGGTTTGTGAGGGGATTGGTGTTGACATTGCTGCTTCAGGCTCGGTGGCGCCGAAAGTGTCGCTCGCCACTCCAAGGTGGGGGAGTGTCAGCACTGGACCCCTGGGCCCCCCGACGCGAGGATTCCAAGGGGTCTGA
>JAGKTI010005792.1:10776-43455 GCA_018397915.1 Birgus latro
CACACACACACACACACACACTTACTAATGCATGTGTGTGCAAGTGTGCACACACACACACACACACACACACACACACACACACACACACACACACTTGTAACTAAATGTAAAAAAGAGCCAGAACTATTTTATAGGTTTGTAAATGGTAAAATGAACGTTAAGGACAGTATAATACGATTGAGGGATGGAGATGAAACATACGAAAGAGAAGAATTGTGCAAAATAATGAACAACAAACTGCAGTCGGTTTGTGTGTTGGAGGAGGAATTTTGGGAACCTGAAATGGAACCCAGGATGACGGGAGTGGCAGAAATTACAGTTGATGTGAGTGACGTGCTACAGCTTATGAAAAACTTGGATGCGAGACAAGCAATGGGACCAAATGGTGTGGCTGGATGAATTCTGAGGGAATGTGCAGAACAGTTAGTGTGGCCTGTTTATGTCATCATTAAGGCATCACTGGAAAATGGACAGTTACCTAAGGTTTGGAAAAGAGCAAGTTTTGTGCCAATCTTCAAGGGAGGAGATAGGGAAGAACTACTCAGTTACAGACCTGCATCACTTACTAGTATAGTTTGTAAAATCTGTGAGAAAATTATTAGGAAAAGATGAATAAAGCATTTGGAAGAAAATGAAGTGATAACACCAAGACAATTTGGCTTTAGGGAAGGAAGATCATTTGTTACTAGCCTAGTAAGTTTCTACAGTAGGGTAATAGATGTCATACAAGAAAGAGAGGGATGGGCGGATTGTGTGTATCTTGATCTCAAGAAAGCATTTGACAGGGTGCCCTATAGGAGACTTCTGTGGAAGTTGAAGATATTTGGAGGGGTGCATGGGAAACTATTAAGTTTCACAATGGAGAAACGCGACTAGTGGAGTACCTCAGGGCTCGGTCTTGGCCTCAATAATGTTTCTGATATGTGTAAGTGATTTGCCAGAGGTTTGAATAGTTACATAAGTATGTTTGCAGATGATGCTAAAATTATGAAACATATTAAATGTATTGATAGTTGTAAAAAAAAACTTCAAGAGGACTTGGACAAACTCCACAGTTGGAACCAGATTTGGAAAATGGATTTCAATGCCAATAAGTGTCATGTATTAGAAATGGGATTAAGTGAAAAAAAGACTGCACTGGAAGTATAAAATGGGCAATGAGATAATTAGTAAAAGAAAGGATGAGAAAGACTTGGGAGTGATTATTCAGGATGACTTGTCACCAGAAAGCATATAAACAAAATCACTGGGAGAACTTAAAGATTACTGACTTACATGAGAGTGGTTTTTAATTATATGAATGAGGAAATGTTGAGGGAGTTGATAGTGACCATGATAAGACCAAGACGAGTATATGGCTGTGGTATAGTCATCTTTTTTTTTTCTTTTTTTTTTTAATGAAGAAGAAACCAAAGGCCATGGGCCCACATACTGTTCCTTCCAAGAAAAACAAAAACAATACAAAAGAGAGCCAAATTCAAGGTCTATTCATTTTGAGATTCCTGGACACACTGCGTTTGAAAGACTGGAGATCATAGGAAGTAGGGAATACAGACAGAGGAAGACAGTTCCAGAGTTGACCAGTTGCATAAATGAAGGACTGGGAGTAACGGTTAACTCTTGCATTAGAGAGTTGGACAGAAAAGGGATGAGAGTTTGTTGCTAGACGGGTACTACGTGCCCGTCGTAGAGGTGGAGGGATGCAAGCAGACAGTTCAGAGGAACAGTGACCGTTGAAGTAGCGATAGAAGAGAGATAAAGATGCAACAGTGCGGCGAAGAGACAAAGGTTGAAGGGAATCAGTAAGAGGAGGAGAGTTAATGAGACGAAAAGCCTTTGATTCCACCCTATTGAGAAGAGCTGCATGTGGGGAGCCTCCCCACACGTGAGAGTTGTACTCCATACACGGGTGAATAACACCCTTGTACGAGGTCAACAACTGTGCAGGGGTAAAGAAAGTTCGGAGTCGGCTTAGCACACCTAATCTCTTGGAAGCAGTTTTCACAAGAGATGTAATATGTTCTTTCCAAGACATATCCCAAGAGAATGAAACCCCAAGCATGTTCAGGGATGATGCAGGACTGAGCTGGACATTATTCAACATTAGGGGGTAATCCTGAGGAAGATTTTGTTGGGTTGATAAGCGTAAGAACTGAGTTTTTGATGCATTAAAAATAAGATTATTTTTACCCCAGTCAGATATACGAGCCAAGTCAGACATTAGGTGTGCCATACCCTCATCCCTTGTTTGCTGAAGTAACTGCTGAGATGGACGTTGCGGAAACCGAATGGAAAGGTGAAGGGTGGAATCATCAGCATATGAGTGGATAGGGTTAGATGTACAGCTTAGAAGGTCATTGATGAATAAAAGGAAGAGAGTTGGTGATAGGACAGAGCCCTGAGGAACACTACTGTTGATAGGTCTAGGAGAAGAATGATGGCCGTCTACAACAGCGGCTATAGGACGACCAGAAAGGAAGCTAGAGATGAAGGCACAGCTAGAAGGATAGAAACCATTGGAGGGCAGTTTGGAAATTAAAGATTTATGCCAGACTCGATCGAAAGCCTTTGAGATGTCAAGTGCAATGGCAAAGCTTTCGCTAAAGTCCCGAAAGGAGGATGACCAGGAGTCTGAAAGGTAGGTGAGAAGATCACCAGTGGAGCGTCCCTGACAGAACCCATACTGACGATCAGAAAGAAGGTTGTGACAGGAAAGATGCTTTAAAATTTTTCTGTTAAGAACTGATTCGAAAACTTTTGAGACACAGGATGTTAAAGCAATTGGACGATAGTTAGAGGGTTGAGAATGGTCACCCTTCTTTGGGACTGGCTGAATGAAAGCAAACTTCCAGCAAGAAGGAAAGGTACAAGTTGATAGACAAAGGCGAAAGAGTTTACCTAGGCAGGGTGTAAGCTAAGCACAGAAGCACAGTTTTTGAGGACAACAGGAGGGACTCCATCAGGCCCACATGCCTTGTTAATATTGAGGCCAGTGATGACAGAAAATACATCAGCTGAAGAAATTTTAATGTCAGTCATGATGAAGTCTGAGGGGGAAGTGATGGAGGAACAGCGCTGGAATCGTCTAAGGTAGAATTGGAGGAGAAAGTCTGAGCGAAGAGATCTGCTTTATCAGTAGAAGAAATAGCTACAGAGTCATCAGAGTAGAAAAGAGGAGGGAAGGACGATGAAGTAAATTTGTTAGAAAGGTTTTTGGCAAGGTGCCAAAAGGAGTGAGAAGAATTCGTTTTGGAGAGTTGGGAACATTTAGCACAGATGAAATTATTCTTAGCAGAGCGAAGAACAGACTTAGCATGATTCTGGGCAGAAATATATAAAAGATGTGATTCAGGGGTGGGTTGGCTCTGGTACCTTTTAAAGCCCCTCTCCTTGTTGCGGACAGCATTAGAACAAGCGTGATTAAACCAAGGCTTTCTTGCATTAGTCAAAGGATATGAGAAAGGAATGTATGCTTCCATGCCCGAGAGAATAACCTCCATAATGCGCAAGGCACACTCAGACGGCTCCCGGCCATGGAAGCAATAATCATTCCAAGGAAAATCAAAGAAGTACTGCCTGAGGGCCTCCCAATCTGCAGCTCCAAAGTGCCACAGGCGGCATTTCTTTCGAGGGTCCACAGGCTGTACCGGAGTGATAGGACAGGTTAAAGTAATAAGGTTATGATCGGAGGAGCCCAACAGAGAGAAAAGATTAACAGTGCAAGCAGAAGGATTAGTTGTTAGGAAAAGGTCAAATATGTTGGAACTCTCTCCAAGGCAGTCAGGGACATGGGTAGGGTGCTGTACAAGCTGCTCTAGGTCATTAAGGATAGAAAAGATGTAGGCTTGTTCACCAGGTGGATCAGTGAAAGGAGAGGAGAGCCAAAGGTGGTGGTGAACATTGAAATCTCCTAGAATGGAGATTTCAGAGAAAGGAGAAATGGATAGAATGTGTTCCATCATAGAAGTAAGATAGTCAAAGAATTTTTGATAGTAGAATTAGGAGATAAGTAAACAGCACAGATATATTTAGTCAGAGAATGACAAGAGAGCCGGAGCCAGAGAGTAGAGAATTCAGAAGAATCAAGTTCAGGAAATGAGAGCAAGATAGATCGTTGCGTACGTATACACAACAGCCACCTTTGGCTTTGAAATGAGAATAGAGAGAAAGAGAAGGTGAGGTTTAGAGGGGAAGAGGTGGTGCTCAACAGAGCGAAAGTTAGAGGAAAGGCCGCGAATCTTACAGAAATGAAGAAGGAGTGAGTCAGACAGTTGTTCCTGGCTGCTTCGTGAGTCGTCACGGGGAGAGGTATGAACACACACACACACACATTGAAAAAGCTCAAAGGGCCGCTACAAGATGGGTACCAAGCTTAAGGGACCTAAGCTGTGAAGAAAGACTTGAAAAACTGAATCTGCCTACACTACAGGAGAGAATGAAAAGAGGAGACATGACTATGCTATATAAATGCATATTAGGGAAAGAGATAATAGACATAAATGATTACATAACCTATGGGGATGTATCAGCAAGAGGACACTGCAAGAAACTGCATAAAAAGAGAGGTGATAAAGATGTAAGGAAATTTAGTTTCCCAAATAGGGCAATTGATCAGTGGAATGCACTACCAAATGAAATAATGTGTGCCAAAACATTTCATAAATTTAAGGATATGTACGATAAAAATGGTTTAAGACACAGAGCAGTACGAGCTTGACTCATTCCTGTAAAGATACAGTTAGGCAAGAACTCACACACACACGGAGATCCTCGTGGATCGTGGGGAAATAATCGCCCAAGTCAGCATCAAAAAGGAGACCAGCCTTATTGTGATTATGTGAATGAATGCGTGAGTGGTGGTTCCATTGGACATTAGTAAAAAACTGCAGGTTTCAGTCATAAAGAGTACAAGGCACGTCGGAAATATAAAGTCTCCATATGGTTGCATCATGGCGGAGAAAGATCGTTCATTGTTTACATCTGGTGGCAGGGAATGTGCGGGCTTCTTTGATGAAGGTATGGGTAAAGGAAGTACTAAACTGAACCAAATAAGAGTAGCAAGAGTGGAGAAAATGGCAAGAGAGGAATGTCCAAGAGTTAAAAAAGGCATGGTCGGTAATTAAAGTGGTGCAGGAACGAACCTTAGAACAGGAGAAGGAGATCAAAGTAATGCAAAAATAACTTGGAAAAAGTATCCACACGCAGTGCCGAACAACTAAAAGATAAGTTATAGAGTTAAAAGTGAGTAAGGAATCTGCCACAAATGAAATAAAACAGCTCAAGAGGGAAAATAAGAGTTTGGGAGAAGAAAGGGATGCAAGATGAGCACATTACGGAAATCAAGGAGCAACACATGGGGTGGAAGAAAATTCAGGATGAATGAAATGTAAATTTGAAAGAGGTCATAGAACAACAAAGCAAGGAAAAGGTGGAGAAGGGAGTGGTTAGGGTACTGATAAGTAGAGAATCCTTAGTCAGGGATATAGCAGATAAGAAAAAATGCGTGATTATTTTACGAGTAAAAGGAAACCTTATGACAGTAAGATCAGAAGGGGAAAGATAAGAACTGAGTAAGGTTAAAGAGTTACTATCAGTAGTTATGGAGGGTAACAACGAAGCTCAAGAAGAGATTGAAGAAGTGTTTAGGTTAGGAAAGTACGAGGAAGGAGGGGCGAGGCCACAGTTTAAGTTCAAGTCTTAGGTAATGATAAATGAAATCTTCGACAGAACATGGATATTATCAGACAAAGAGGGATTCAAGAATGTATGGATAAGGAGAGATGCAAATGAAGAAGAAAGAGCTAAAATAATGGTGTTTGTAAAGGAAGCAAAGGCAAAAAATGAACAGAGAACGGAGAAAGAGGAGACATTGTTCTGTTGGAGAGTTATGGATCAGAAACTGAGGAAGTGGTACTAACGAAGAGAGGGAGAGAAGAGGGAATCAAAAACTATGAAAAAGGTTTGAAAGTAGCATAGTTGATGGTTTAATATTGGCAATGTTAGAAATCAATTATTTCTTTAGGGTACATGAACAAAATGTTATGTGCTTTGTAGACACCAAGTTAAGAGAGGATATTGATATCCATATGGGAGATGGTAAATACAAACTATGGAGAAGAGACAGAAAAGAAAAAATGGGAGGAAGAGTGATGACAGCATTGAAGAACAACATAAATATGGATGCTGTGGAAATGGGAAAGGGTAGGGCTGAAGTGATAAATATGAAATTAGAAACTGAAGAGAATGGTAAGAGAGATATGGCAGTAGTATGTTTTCCCCCTAAGACAAGAGTATGGAATGACGTTGAATATCGGGAGATGTCAGACATGGTTAGTTATCTACAGAAAGTCATTGAGAAAAGGAACAATATAATTCTAATGGGTGATTTTAATTGTAAAGAGGTGAAGTGGGAAGAATGGGACTCAGGAGGCAGTGAAGATCCGTGGGACACTATAATGTTAATAATGTAATGACCCATTGGGTCAAAGAAGAAACACGATTCCGAGGTGATGACACACCAGCAAGACTAGATTTACTGCTAACAAAAGAACCTGATGTAACTGAATCTTGGAAATGTCTGTGTCCTATAGGAGTGATCATGTGGTCATTGAGTTCCAGATGATAATAGGGAATGTGGTGCCAAGAGACAAGCTGTATAGACAGAGAAGATACAACTTTGGGAAAGCAAACCTTACAGGATTGAGAAAATTTTTCGAAAATGAGGACTGGAGAAAATTAAGAGAAACGAGAGATACAGAAGAAGCGAGATATCTTTCTAGACCTCTATAATTCAGGAGTGGAAAAATATGTTCCAAGAGTAAGTGGGAAAGAAAAGAGGAAAAAGGAGTGGTTTAACAGAAGGTGTATGATATTCAGAAAAAAAGAGGAACATGGCGTAGAACAACTGGAGAAAGAGAGGTAATAATAGAACAAAGGATGAATATAAAAGAACCACAAATGAATATACAAGAATATGTTGAGAGAAAGAAAGGAACTTTGAAAAAGGTATAATTGACAAATGCAAGGAAGAACCCAAATTGTTTTATAGATATGTCAATGGCAAATTGAAACAAAGGGAAGGAATCACCAAACTGAAAATAGAAGGGCAAGTCTATAAAGATGTGGCAGTGCAAGCAGATATGATGAACAAATGTTTCCAATCAGTTTTCACTAAAGAATGGGATTTTGTGGAGGGGGAGGGAGTGACTAGAAATGTAGTGATAGAAGATATAAAAGTGGAAGTGCAGGAAGTGTATAAATTACTGGAAACTCAAGATGTAAGAAAAGCCCCAGGACCGGATGGAATCTCTAATTCGGTACTGAAGGAATGCAGAGAACAACTGGCGGATAAGATTCACAGTTTAATTGTGTGTTCTCTGGAAGAGGGGAAAGGGCCTCGGGAATGCAAGAGGGAAAATATGGTACCAGTATATAAGGGAGGAAACAAGGAAGAACCCCTGAATTATAGACCAGTGTCCCTGACCAGCATGTTTTTGTTTGAGAGAATCCTGAAAGATAGATGGATAAAATATCTGGTGGAGGTGAACATTTTGGCTGAAAGTCATTTTGGATTCAGAAGTGGAAGGTCATATGTTTCCAACTTGTTGAGCTTTGACTCAAGAGCAATTGATGCACCACAGGAGAGAGACGGTTGGGTGGATTGTGTGTATTTAGATTTGGAGAAAGCGTTCGACAGGGTACCCAATAAGCGACTAATGTGGAAATTAGAGAACATAGGACTGAAGAGAAACCTCCTGGAGTTGATGAGAGAGACAGTTTTTAAGAGACAGACATATGAGAACAGTAATAAAGGATAGGATGTCTGGATGGAGGGATGTAACAAGTGGAGTCCCACAGGGCTCGGTGTTAGTGCCAGTAATGTTCCTGATTTATGTCAACGATATGGTAGATGGAATGAACAGTTATGCAAGTCTGTTTGCTGATGATGCAAGGATCTTGAGGAAAGTTGAAGTTGGGGAATACTGTAAAATGTTGCAAGAGGACCTAGATATTATGATACATGTTTGGAGCTAGATATGGGAAATGAAATTCAGTGCAAAAAAATGTAAAATTTTGGGAATGGGTAAGAGTACCAAGAGGCCATCACTGAATTATTTGATGGGTAATGAACCAGTCACAAAAGTGAGAGAAGAGAAAGATTTGGGAGTGCTGGTCCAGGATAGTGTGTCACCCGAAAAACACATTAAGAAGACAGGCAGAGGGAAGTATAAACTCCTAACACAAGAGTGGCTTTTCATTACATGGACGAGATGATGAAAAAATTGATAGTAGCCATGATCTGCCCCGGGTTAGAATATGCAACAGTAGTGTTGTCCCCAGACAAAAAGAAAGATGTAATCTTGATCGATAGAATACAAAGAACAGCATCCAAGATGATCCCTAGCCTGGCAGATCTGTACAGAGAGAGGCTGGAAAAGCTGGATCTGCATTCCTCAGAGGAAAGGAGAGTGAGGGGCAACATGATTGCAGTGTTCAGGGCCATGATGGAAATAGATAAAATTGACAGAGAAGATCTGTTTGTATTGGATATGAGAGTATCAAGAGGACACGGTATGAAACTGGAAAAAAAAAAAAAAAAAACTGCTTGAAGGATATCAAGAAATACAGTTTTCCATACAGATGCATAGACCTGTGGAATAGGCTGGACAAAGAGATCGCCCAGTCTAAAAACTTAAACGAGTTCAGAGCAAAATTTGACTTGTTGAGAAACATAGATGGGACCCCACGAGCATAGCTCATATCCTGTATATCACAGCTAGGCAAAAACTAGGTTAAAAAATAATACACACACACACACAGGTTGCCGAGAGAGACAGACGTCTTCCTGGATCGCAGGGAAAAGATCGCTGAATCAGCAGCGATAAGATAAGCCTATTGTGATCATGTGAATGAGTGCGTGAGTGGTGGTCCCATCGAATATTAGTTAGAAAACCGCAGGTTTTGGTTATAAAACGTAAATACAGTGGAAATAGAAAAGCTTCTATGTGGTTGCATCATGGGAGAGAACGACGGTGGTTTGTTTACATCTGGCGAAAGGGAATTCATGGGCTTCTCCGAAGATGATGTGGGAAATGGAAGTACTAAACTGAATCAAACAAGAGTAGCAGGAGTAGAGAAAACGGTGGAGAAGAATGTCCAGGAATTAAAAAAGGTATGGGTAGTAATCAGAGTTGCAGGAGCGGACCTAAGAACAGGAGAGAGAGATCAAAGTCTTACAGAACAAGCTGATAAAAGTTTGCACACGTAGTGCGGAACAAGAAAGAGAAGTCACAGAATTAAAAGCGAGTAATGAATCTGTTGCAAATTAAATAAACCAGCTCAAGAGGGAAAATAAGAGGTTGGAAGAAGAAAGGGACAATGAAAAGTAAACTAGATGAGTATGAATCAAAATCAAGGATGCAAGATGAACGTATTAAGGAAATCAAGGAGCAACATAAGGGGTGGAAGAAAATTCAGGAGGAAGGGAATGTAAATTTGAAAGAGATTATAGAACAACAAAGCAAGGAAAAGGTGGAGAAGGAAGTGGTTAGGGTACTGAGAAGTAGAGAATCTTTAGTCAGGGATGTAGCAGATAAGCAAAAATGTGTAATAATTTCAGGAGTGAAAGAGAAATGTATGACAATATGATCAGAACGAGAAAGAGACGAATTAAGTAATGTTAAAGAGATACTTTCAGTAGTTATGGAGGGTAACAACGAAGCCCAAGAAGAGATTGAAGATGTGTTTAGGCTAGGTAAGTATGAGGAAGGAGGGGTGAGGCCATTGAATGTAAAGTTTAAGTCCCAGGTAATGGTAATTGAAATCATCAATAGGACATGGAAATTGTCAGACAAAGAGGAGTTCAAAAATGTCTGGATAAGGAGAGATGCAAATAAGGAAGAAAGAGCTAAAATAAAGGAGTTAGTAAAGGAAGCAAAGGCAAAAAACGAACAGAGAATGGAGGAAGAAAAGACAGTGTTTTATTGGAGAGTTCTATCTATCTATCTATTGCCAGACGCCTCAATCCCGAACGGGGTGGCCACAAACAAATCGCCTCCATGTCACTCTGTCCCTTGCCATTTCACTACCACGCTCCCAACTCACACCCCCATCTCTCATATACTTCTTCACTCCATCCCTCCATCTCATCCTCGGCCTCCCCCTCCCTCTCGCCCCCTCCACCTCACTCACATACACTCTCCTCATCAATCTTTCACTCTCCATCCTCTCCACATGCCCAAACCACATTAACGTGTTTCTCCTAATGCTTCCCATCACGTCCTCAACCACACCACAACGCTCCTTCCTCATTTGTTAGTCTGTCTCTCCATGTGACTCCACATGCTCCTCTCAAATAACTCATTTCCACTGCTCTCACTCTTGACTTCTGTCCTTCCAACAGGGTCCAAGCTTCACTTCCATATGTCAGAGTTGGTATCACAATACTGTCATGTAACAACTTTTACACTTCCATGCTCACCTCCCTGTTTCTTATCAATGCTTTCAACGAACCAGCAACCTTCCTTTCCTGCTGTACCCTTTCGAGCACTTCACCCTTCAGACTAC
This sequence comes from Birgus latro, assembly GCA_018397915.1. Taxonomy (NCBI): domain Eukaryota; kingdom Metazoa; phylum Arthropoda; class Malacostraca; order Decapoda; family Coenobitidae; genus Birgus; species Birgus latro. Next base: position 21,346 of record JAGKTI010005792.1, read on the forward strand.
CATCCTTACTCATCACACTGCCCAAGTACTTAAATTCACTCACATTCTCCATTTCCTTCCCATCCAATCTCACTGTACACTCACTGGCTTCACTTCTCACGAAGACCATCACTTTACTCTTCCCCACATTCACCTTTAGATTCCGTTTCTTGCACACTCTCCCAAACTCATTTACCAAGGCACTCACATTCTCCATTTCCTTCCCATCCAGTCTCACTGTACACTCACTGGCTTCACTTCTCTCGAAGACCATCACTACTCTTCCCCACATTCACCTTTAGATTCCGTTTCTTACACACACTCCCAAACTCATCAATCAAGCCTTGCAGCTCCCCTTTGTCTTCACTCAACAACACAGTATCATCTGCAAACAACAGTACAGGGAGTTTCCAAGCACTGCCCTCTCTCACTAGGGCCACTCCAACATCCACTGCCCGACCTTGTATCTCTTTTATAACCCCATCCATGTACAGATTGAACAACCATGGAGACATGACACATCCTTGTTTCAATCCAACCTTCAAATGGAAAGATTCACTCAGTTTGCCATCCACACACACTGCAGCCTTAGCACCCTCATACATACTCTTCACTGCCTTCAACAATTTTCCATCCACTCCATATATTCTTAATACCTTCCACAAACCTTGTCTATCCTCCCTGTCATATGCTTTCTCCAGATCCATGAAGGCTGCATACAACTTCTTTCCCTTCTCTAGAAACTTTTCCACTAAGGATCTAAGAATGAATATCTGGTCTACACAACCTCTTCCCTTCCTAAAACCTCCTTGTTCTTCTCCAACTAATTCCTCAGTAATTTCCCTAACTCTGTCAATAAGTATCCTACCATATATTTTTCTTATTACACTGAGAAGGCAAATGCCGCTATGATTACCACACACTGCTTTTTCCCCTTTTCCTTTGTACAGAGGAATAATTATACCTGACTTCCAATCCTCCGGGACTCTACCCTCCTCCCAAGCCAATCTGCACACCCTCCACATCCATTCTATTACTATCTCTCCCCCATGCTTCAGCATTTCACCACACACTCCATCAATTCCTGGGGCTTTCCCCATTTTAACTTTCTTCATTGTTTCCACCACTTCCATCCTGGTGATTTCTTCCTCTCTTCTCACAACCCTCCTTCTCCCTGCCATTCCCCAGCCACTTATACTTGCATTACTTTCATTCTCTATGTTCAACAGTTCATTAAAGTGTTCTCTCCATCTGTTTACTTTTTCTCCCTTCTCCACTAGTAATCTACCATTTTTATCTTTCACACCCCCACTGACTTCGTTGGCACCCTGTCTAGCTCTCTTTACCTCCTTCCAGAACATTTTCTTACATTCCCTCCACTTTGCACTCAAATTCCTTCCAAATTCCTCATCCATTCTCTTCTTACTCTCTCTTACTAATCTTTTCACCTCTCTCCTCCTCACTACATATAACTCTCTCGTCCGTCTCTCAGCTTCTTCGTCGCCCCTGTTCCTCATCCACTCATTATATGCTTTCTTCTTTTGTGCCACAGCCTCTCTCACCTCTTCAGTCCACCATGCTGTTCCCTGAACCCCCTTTCGTCTTCTCTTCACCCCACACACCACCTCACATGCTGCACAGATTTCTTCTGTGAATACCTTGCACACACCCTCCACGTCCCCCATCTGCTCCAATCTATATTTACCCAATCGCTCCTCCACTTCCCTTGTATATTCAGCCTTTATTCCATCCTCTCGTAACTTTTCTACCCTCCTCGTAACACATACTTCCTCCTGTCTTTCCCTTCTTCTCTTCCTCCATCTTGTTTGGACTCTGATTCTGGCCACCACCAAGTTGTGGTCAGAAAGTCCGCTCCCCCAACCTCTATATACTCTTGCATCCATTATACATCTTCTCATCCTTTCATCCACACACACATAGTCAATCATTGCCTTCCGTTCATTCATTCCCCGGTCCTCTCTTCTCACCACTCGCCATGTATACCTATGGATCATTTTGTGCCTGAAGAGGGTATTAACTACCACCAACCCCCTCCCAGCACAAATGTCCACTAAAGCACTGCCATTCTCATCCATCTCTGCAGGCACACCCCACTCACCAACCACTCCATCCACCTTCTCATTCCCCACTTTTCCATTCAGAGTTATGGACAAGAAATTGAGGAAGTGGTACCAACAGAGAGAAGAAGGTATAAGTAATAATGAAGAAAGTTTGAAAGTGCCGTACACTAATGTTGATGGTCTAATATCAGCAAGGTTAGAAATCAAAGATTTCTTGAGGGGACATGAACCTGATATTATTTGCTTTGTAGAGACCAAATTAAGTGAGGATATCGATATCCATATGGGAGATGGTAAATACAAACTGTGGAGAAGAGACAGAAAAGATAAAACGGGAGGAGGAATGATGATAGCAGTGAAGAACAACATAAGTGTAGATTCTGTGGAAATGGGAGAGGGTAGGGCTGAAGTGATAAATATGAAATTAGAAACTGGAGAGAACTGTAAGAGAGATATGGCAGTAGTATAAGTTCCACTTAAGACGAGCATGGAATGACGATGAATACCAGGAGATGTTGTTAGACATCGTTAGTTATCTAAAGGAAATGATTGGGAAAAGCAACAGTATAATTCTAATGGGTTTTTTTAATTGTAATGTGGTGAACTGGGAGGAATGGGACTCAGGAGGCAATGATGATCGTGAGGCACTAAATTGTTAAACATAGTAATGAATAAAGTAATGACGCAGTGGGTCAAAGAGGAGACACGATTCCGAGGTGATGACACACCAGCAAGTTTAGATTTACTGCTAACCAAAGAAACTGACGTAATTAAATCTTTGAAATATGTGTGCCCTATAGGAAAATGTGATCATGTGATCATTGAGTTACAGATGATGATAAGGAACGTGGTGCCAAGAGACGAGCTTTATAGGCAGGGAAGATATAACTTTGGGAAAGCAAATTTTACAAAATTGAGAAAGTTTTTTGAAAATGCAGATTGGAGAAAATTCGAAGAAACGAGAGTTTCAGAGGAAGTGGGATATCTTTCTTGACCTCTATAATTGAGGAGTGGAAAAATGTGTTCCAAGACTTAGTGGGAAAGAAAACAGGAAAAAGGAGTGGTTTAATAGGTGTATGATAGTGAAAAAAGAGAGGGACATGGCATGGAACAAATGGAGAGAGAGAGGTAATAACAGAACAAAGGAAGAATATAAAAGAACTAGAAATGAATATAAAGGAATACGTAGAGAGGAAGAAAGGAACTTTGAAAAAGGTATAATCGACAAATGTAAGGATGAACCCAAATTGTTTTATAGATTTGTCAATGGCAAATTGATACAAAAGGAAGGAATCACCAAACTGAAAGTAAAATCAGAGGTCTATAAAGATGCGGCAATGGAAGCAGAAATAATGAACAAATGTTTCCAATCAGTTTTCACTAATGAAGGACTTTGTGGAGGGGGAGGGAGTGACCAGAAATGTAGTGATAAAAGATATAAAAGTGGAAGTGCAGGAAGTGTACAGATTACTGGAAACTCAAGATGTAAGGAAAGCCCCAGGACCGGATGGAATTTCTAATTGGGTAAAGAAGGAATGCAGAGAACACCTGGCGGATAAGATTCACAGTTTAATTGTGTGTACACTGGAAGAGGGGAAAGTGCCTCAGGAATGGAAGAGAGCAAATGTGGTACCAATTTATAAGGGAGGAAACAAGGAAGAACCACTGAACTATAGACCAGTGTCCCTAACCAGCATTTTTGCAAAATTGTGTGAAAGGATCCTGAAAGATATATGGATAAAGTATTTGGAAGAGATGAGTATTTTGACTGAAAGTCAATTTGGATTCAGAAGTTGAAAGTCATGTGTTTCCAATTTGTTAAGCTTTTACTCAAGAGCGATTGATGTGCTATAGGAGGGAGATGGTTGGGTGGATTGTGTGTATTTAGGTTTGGAGGCCTTCGACAAGGTACCTCACAAGAGACTAATATGGAATTTAGAACATATTGGAGGACTGAAGGGTAACCTCCTGCAATGGATGAGAGACTTTTCGAGAGACAGACAAATGAGGACAGTAATAAAGGACAGGACATCTGGATGGAGAGAAGTAACAAGTGGTGTCCCGCTGGGCTCGGTGTTGGCGCCAGTAATGTTCCTGATTTACTTAAATGATATGGTAGATGGATTTGACAGTTATGCATGTCTGTTTGCTGATGATGCAAAGATCTTGAGGAGGGTAGAGGTTGAGGAGGACTGTAAAATGGTGCAGAGGGATCTAGATAGGATACATAATTGGAGCTGGATGTGGGAAATGAAATTCAATTCAAATAATGTAGAATATTTGAAATGAGTAGAAGCACCAAGAGGCTATCACTGAATTATTTGATGGGTAATGAACCAATTACAAAAGAGAGAGAAGAGAAAGATTTGGGACTGCTGGTCCAGGGTAGTTTATCACCTGAAAAACACATTAACAAGATAGTTAGAGAGACATATAAACTCTTGACCAATATAAGAGTAGCATTGCATTACCTGAATGAAGAGATGATGAAAAAATTGATGGTGGCCTTGATCCGCTCCAGGTTAGAATATGCAGCAGTAGTGTGGTCCCCACACAAGTTGAAAGATATAAATAGGATTGAGAGAATGCAAAGAACAGCAACCAATATGTTCCCCAGTCTGGCAGATCTGTCATACAGTGTGAAGCTGGAAAGGCTGGATTTGCCTTCAATAGAGGAAAGGAGAGAGATGGGCAACATGATTGCAGTGTTCAGGTCTATGATGGGAGTAGATAAAATTGATAGAGAAGATCTGTTTGTATGGGATAAGAGAGCAACAAGAGGACACGGACTGAAACTGAAGAAGACAAGCTGCTTGAAGGACATCAAGAAATATAGTTTTCCATATATATCTGCATAGACCTGTGGAATAGACTGGACAAAGAGATCGTCCAGTCTAAAAACTTAAACGAGTTTAAACCAAAATTTGACTTATTGAGAAACTGAGACGGGACCCAGGAGTGTAGCTCATTTCCTGTATATCACAATTAGGTAGATACACATACTCACAATTTGGACACTTGCGCACATATGTGCAAGTGCATGCACACACACACTATATGGGAGGAAACAAGGAAGAACCCCTGAATTATAGACCAGTGTCCCTAACCAGCATGGTTGCGAAATTGTGAGAGAATCCTGAAAGATAGATGGATAAAATATCTGGAAGAGATGAATATTTTGAATGAAAGTCAGTTTGGATTCAGAAGTGGAATGTCATGTGTTTCCAACTTGTTGAGCTTCTACTCAAGGGCGATTGACGTGCTACAGGAGAGAGACGGTTGGGTGGATTGTGTGTACTTAGATCTGGAGAAGGCCTTCGACAAGGTACCCCACAAGAGACTATTATGGAAATTAGAGCATATAGGAGGACTGAAGGGAAGGCTCCTGGAATGGATGAGAGACTTTTTGAGTGACAGACAAATGAGGACAGTAATAAAGGACAGGACATCTGGATGGAGGGAAGTAACAAGTGGTATCCCACAGGGCTCGGTGTTGGCACCAGTAATGTTCTTGATTTATGTAAATGTGACTTAAGGGTTAAGGGACTGAATAGGGAGGCTGCCAGAGATCGAGCAGCATGGAGAGCCACCATTTGGTGACCAAGGCCGACACATGCAAGCATGTTGGATCCTTCAAAAACGAAAACGTAAACGAATATGGTAGATGGGGTGAACAGCTATTCAAGCCTGTTTGCTGATGATGCAAAGATCTTGAGAAAGGTAGAGGTTGAAGATGACTGTAAAATGCTACAGGAGGATCTGGATAGGATATATGATTGGAGCCGGATGTGGGAAATGAAATTCAATGCAAAAAAATGTAAAATATTGGAAATGGGTAATAGTGCGAAGAGGCCATCATTGAATTATTTGATGGGTAATGAACCAATTAGAAAAGCGAGAGAAGAGAAAGATTTGGGAGTGCTGGTCCAGGATAGTTTGTCACCTGAAAAGCACATAAATAAGATAGTGAGAGAGACATATAAACTCTTGACCAATATAAGAGTTGCATTTCATTACATGGATGAGGAGGTGATGAAAAAATTGATAGTGGCCATGATCCGGCCCAGGTTAGAATATGCAGCAGTATTGTGGTCCCCACACAAAAAGAAAGATATAACCAAGATTGAGAGAATACAAAGAATAGCAACAAAGATGGTCCCTAGTCTGGCAGATTTGCCATACAAAGAGAGGCTGGAAAGGCTGGATTTGCCTTCCTTAGAGGAAAGGAGAGAGAGGGGTGACATGATTGCAGTGTTCAGGACCATGATAGGAGTAGATAAAATTGACAGAGAAAATCTGTTTGTGTGGGATGAGAGAGCAACAAGAGGACATGGAATGAAACTAAAGAAGCCAAGCTGCTCGAAGGACATCAAGAAATATAGTTTTCCGTATAGATGTATAGACCTGTGGAATAGCCTGGACAAAGAGATCGTCCAGTCTAAAAACTTAAATGAGTTTAAGGCAAAATTTGACTTATTGAGAAACAGAGACGGGACCCTACGAGCGTAGCTTATTTCCTGTATATCACAATTAGGTAAATACACACACACACACACACACACACACACACGGAGCGGCAGCCACAGCGAGAATACGTGTCTCAAACCGCCTCTCAACAAACCCTAAGTAGTTTTCAGGAATTGTCCTGTCTCCAGTCTTGTTCATAATTTTAAGTATTGTAACCTATTATAGTCTACCAAAAATGTAAAGAACTATTGTCATTAAGTATACATGAATGTTTTTATAGGAATTTTGGGAACAGCTGTTCAGTTTAGTACTGCAACCAACCTTAAACATGGCCGACCAAGTAAACACTGGGGAACCTGAATTCCCAGGATTTGACAGTGAAACAAATGTAATGGATCTGGTTAAAACATTGATTATGAGAATTAGTGGTCTAGAAAAGAAAGTGGAAGATCTAGTATCAAGAGACATGCCTGAAAAAACCGAAAATACTATACAGAGTTTGATACAGGCGAATGAGACATAGAACCAGGAGATCGAGAATTTAAAACGAGAAAATATTGAATTACGGAGAAAACTAGAAGAAAGCAGTAACCAAACAGAGAAGGTAAATAGTGTGTTAGAAGAGCAAAAGGCAAAGTGGGCACATGTGGAAGAAGAACAGAAAGAAGTGGTCAGTTTAAGGGAAATTATTCAGGAAGAAAGGGAAATGAACAAGAAAAAAATGGAAGAAAATGTAGTGAAAATATTGAAGAAAAAAGAGAAAATAGTGAGAGAAACAGTAGAAAGGAACAGATGTGTGATAATATTTGGAAACAGGGAGGAAGAAGAAAAAGTTAGGTCTCTGAGACTCGAGAGAGACTCAAATCAGGTGAGGCAAATATTGGACAAGATCAATCCCGAAGGAAACAGGTGGGAAAAAGAAATTGAGGAAGTAAGGAGGATAGGGCCATATAAGAAAGGGGAAGCAAGACCAATGAGAGTTAAGATGTCTTCAGAAAGTGTTGTAAATGACATAATTAAGGTGACCTGGAAACTAAGTAAAGTGGCAGGAATGGAAAATATTATAGTAAGAAAAGACTTGAATGAAGAAGAAAGAGAAGTCTTAAAATCTTTGAAGGACCAAGTAAAGGAAAAAAATGACAGGAGGACAGAGGAAGAACGTAAAACTTTTTTTTGGAGAGTGATGGATATGAAGGCAAGGAAGTGGTATGTGAAGAACTAGACGTGAAGGAAACAAAGGGGATGGATATGAATATGAAAAAGAGAAGAACGAGTAAAGATAACAACAGTGCAGCAAATCTGAGCATCATGTACAGTTACGTAGATGGATTAATATCTAAGAAAGGGGAAATTGGAGACTACTTAAATGAAAATAAACCTGAAATTGTTTGCTTGGTAGAGACTAAATTGCCCCGGGATGTTGATATAAAATTATTTGGCTGGAATAATTATAAGATTTGGAGGAAGGACAGAGAAGGCAAATTTGGGGGAGGAATAGTGATATTAACCCATAATGACCTAAGAGTAAAGAATATAGAAATTGAAAATACTAAGGCTGAACTTTTGGGAGTTGAAATAGAGGACAATTATGGAGAAAAAACGGATGTAATAGTTTTTTATATGCCCCCCAAAACTAGGGCATGGACAAAGGAAGATTATGAACAGTTAATAAGTAAATCCATTATTAGGCTAGAAATGTTAATTGAACGAAGAAATAGAATAATATTAATGGGAGATTTTAACTGTAGAGAAGTTGATTGAGAAAGTATGGATGCTGGGAACAATGAAGAATCATGGGGAAATAAATTAATGGAATTGATGATGGAAAACATGTTAACCCAGTTGATCAAAGAAAACACAAGAATTAGGGGTGTTGATGAACCATCCAGGCTTGACCTACTATTTACAAAGGACCCAAATGATGTGAGAAACATAACCTACCATTGCCCCTTTGGTAAAAGTGATCATCTGGTAATTGAGATGGACGTGGTAGGAGTGAGGGAAGGAGAAAGAGATGAAAAACACAGAGAAAATAGATACAATTATGGGAAGGCAGACTTTGCTTCCCTGAGAAACTTTTTCCAAAATGTAGAATGGAGTAAAATGAATATGATCACAAATGTTGATGAGAAATATGAGTTTTTAATAGAAGTATATAAAACAGGAGTTACTAAGTATGTCCCAAAATTTTCTGCAGCTATGGAAAAGAAGAAAGAATGGTTTAACAACAGATGTAGGATAGCACAAGAGGCAAGAAAAAAAGCATGGAATAAAGTGAGAAGAAGGTATAGTGAAAGGGCTTGGGAGAAGTACAAGCAGGTTAGAAATGAATATGTAAGGGTATGGAGAGAAGAGGAAAGGAAATACGAAAAAGATATTGTATCTAACTGTAAAAAAGAGCCGAAACTATTTTATAGGTTGTAAATGGCAAAATGAAAGTTAAGGACAATATAATACGACTGAGGGATGGAGATGAAACATACGAAAGAGAGGAAGACTTGTGTGAAATAATAAACAACAAGCTACAATCAGTTTATATATTGGAAGACGAATTTAGGGAGCCTGAAATGGAACCCAGGCTGACGAGAATGACCGAAATTACAGTTGACATGGATGAGGTGCTACAGCTGATGAAGGATTTGGATGTGAGAAAAGCAATGGGACCAGATGGCGTGGCTGGATGGATCCTGAAGGAATGTGCCGACCTGTTAGTGTGGCCAGTTTATGTCATTATCAAAACCTCGCTTGAAAATGGACAGTTACCTAAAGATTGGAAAAGAGCAAGTATTGTGCCAATCTTTAAGGGAGGAGATAGGGAGGATCCACTTAATTATAGACCTGTGTCACTTACTAGTATTGTTTGTAAAATCTGTGAGAAAGTTATTAGAAAAAGATGGATAAAGTATTTAGAAGAAAATGAAGTGATAACACCAAGACAGTTTGGTTTTAGGGAAGGAAGATCATGTATTACTAACCTACTAAGTTTCTACAGTAGGGTAACAGATGTCGTACAGGAGAGAGAGGGATGGGCAGACTGTGTCTATCTGGATCTTAAGAAAGCATTTGACAGGGTACCCTATAAGAGACTATCGTGGAAGTTGAGGACATTTGGAGGGGTGCATGGGAAACTATTAAAGTGGATGGGAGATTATTTGATAGGAAGGCAGATGAGAACAGTGATAAGAGACAAGGTATCACAATGGAGAAATGTGACTAGTGGAGTACCCCAGGGCTCTGTCCTGGCCCCAGTAATGTTTCTGATATATGTAAATGATTTGCCAGAGGGTTTGAATAGTTACATGAGTATGTTTGCAGATGATGCTAAAATTATGAAACATATTAAATGTATTGATAGTTGTAAAGAACTGCAAGAGGACTTGGACAAAATACACAGCTGGAGCCAGACTTGGAAAATGGACTTTAATGCCAAGAAGTGTCATGTATTAGAAATGGGTATAAGTGAAAGAAGACCACCCTGGACATATAAAATGGGCAATGAGATGATTAGTAAAAGAAAGGATGAGAAAGACTTGAGAGTGATTATTCGGGATGACTTGTCACCAGAAAAGCATATAAACAAAATTATTGGGGGAACTTATGGATTACTGCCACATGAGAGTGGCTTTTAGTTATATGGATGAGGAAATGTTGAGGGAGTTGATAGTGACCATGATAAGACCAAGACTAGAGTATGCGGCGGTGGTATGGTCACCTCATTTGAAGAAGCATATTGATAAACTAGAAAGGGTCCAACGGATTGCAACGAAGATGATACTGTGTTTAAGGGAACTCACCTACGAGGAGAGATTGGAAAAACTGAAGTTACCAACATTGCGCGAGAGAAGGGAAAGAGGTGACTTGATCACGATATGTAGAAATGTAAGAGAATTGGAAAGGGTGGATAGAGAGGATCTTTTTGTGTTGGATGATGGAAGAACAAAGGTCATGGCTTCAAGTTGAGGAAAAGTAGATGTCTTAATGATCTCAAAAAGTTCAGTTTCCCGAACAGAAGCATAAGTATTTGGAATGACTTAGACGAAGAGGTGGTGCAGGCGAAAAACATTCATGTATTTAAAACTAGATTAGATGAATGTAGATATGGAGACGGGACAACACGAGCTTAGCTCAGTTCCTGTATACTACAAATAGGTAAAAACAAATAGGTAAAAACATGAGAATGGCTTTTAATTATATGGATGAGGAAATGTTGAGGTAGTTGATATTGACCATGATAAGACCAAGACTAGAGTATGCAGCTGTGGTATGGTCACCTCATTTGAAGAAGCATATTGATAAACTAGAGAGGGTTCAACGGATGGCAACGAGGATGATACCATGTTTAAGGGAACTCGCCTACGATGAGAGATTGGAAAAACTGAAGTTACCAACACTGCGCTTGAGATGGGAAAGAGGTGACTTGATCACAATATTTAGAAATGTAAGAGAATTGGAAAGGTTGGTTAGAGAGAATCTTTTTGTGTTGGATGAGGGAAGAACAAGAGGTCATGGCTTCAAGTTGAGGAAAAGTAGATGTCTTAATGATCTCAAAAGGTTTAGTTTCCTGAACAGAAGCATAAGTATTTGGAATGACTTAGACGAAGAGGTGGTGCAGGCAAAAAACATTCATGTATTTAAAACTAGATTAGATGAATGTAGATATGGAGACAGGACAACACGAGCTTAGCTCAATTCCTGTATACTACAAATAGGTAAATACACACACACACACACCTGAGGATGTCAACAGCAGTAGCGCACCATGTTGATTGTGGGGAAATAACGTTAAACCAACAGTGAAAAGGAGGCCTGCCCATTGTGATTATATAAATTGAGTGAGTGGTGCTCTTGTCTGAATTTAGTGAAAAAAAAAAGCAGGAGGAATCAGTCAAATAGGAGTACAACACAGTGACGGTTATAATTTTTGTACCTATTGTTCTGCTTCATGGCGGAAGGAAATAGTTCATTGTTTAGATCCAGTGAAAACAAATTCACAGGATTCTCCAATGAAGACTGGAGCAACAGGAGCATTAAACTAAACCTAACAAGAGTAGCAGGTGTGAGGAAAGTGGTTGAGAGGAATGCCTGGGAACTACAACAGGTATGGGCAGTAATTAGAGAGTTGCAGGAACAGACATCAGAATAGGAGAGGGAAATTAAGGTGTTGAAAAATAAGTTAGAGAGCATCTGCTCATGCAGTGCAGGCCATGAGAGAGTGGTAACAAGTGAGCAATGAATCACCCCTAAATGAAATAAAACAGCTCAAGAGGGAACATAAGAGGCTGGAAGAAGAAAGGGACTAGATGAAAAGTAAACTAGATGAGTGTGAATCAGAAACTAGGATGCATTAAGAACACATCGGGGGAAATCGAGAAAGAGAACAAGGGGTGGAAGAAAATTCAAGAGGAAATGAGATTTTAGAACAGCAGAGGAAGGAAAACCAGGAAAAGATGGTGAAGGAAGTGGTTAAGATAGAGAATCTCTAGTTAGGGATGTAGCAGAGAGGGAAAAAAATATGTGATAATTTCAGGATTGAAAGAAATGCCTATGCCAGTAGCATCAGAAAAGGAAAGAGAAGAACTGAGAAGGGCAAAGAGATAGTATCAGTAGATATGGAGGGTGACAGTGAACCTCAAAAAGAGATTGATGAGGTGTTTAGGCTTGGAAAATATAAGAAGGGAGGGGAGCAGCAACTAAAACCTAAGTTTTGTTCACAGGTCAAGGTAAATGAGATCATTAATAGGACATGGAAACTAGCAAACAAGGAGGGATTCAAGAATGTTTGGATAAGGAGAGATGCAAATGAGGAAGAAAGAGCTAATATACAAGAACCAATCAGGGAAGCTAAGGAAAAAAACTATCAGAGAAAGGAGGATGAGAAGAGGGAGTTCTATTGGAGAGTTATGGATCAGAAATTGAGGAAGTGGTACCGATGGAGAGGAAAAAGACAGAATAAAAAACCAAGTAGAAAGATTGAAAGTGGCAAATGCTAATGTAGATAGCTGTATCTCGGCAAGGCTAGAAATAAACAATTTCTTGAAAGTAAATAAGCCACAAATTATATGCTTTGTACAGACCAAGTTAAAACAGGATATTGATATCCAAGTGGGAGATGGCAAATATAAACTATGGAGAAGAGATAGAAAAGATAAAATGGGAGGAGGAGGGATGGTACAGTGATGAACAGCATAAATGTGGATAATGTGAAACTGGAATTAGGTAGGGCAGAAATGATAAATATGAAACTAGCAACCAGAGACCAAGGCAGGAAAGACAAAGCAGTAGCAAATGTTCCCCCTAAGACAAGGGCATGGAATGAGTCTGAATACCAGATGTTGGGAGACATAGTTTCACTTACAGAAAGTGATTGAGAAAAGCAACAATTGTGAAGAGGTGATCTAAGAGGAATGGGACTTAGGAGGTAGTGAAGATTCATGGGGCAATACAGTATACTGTTAAAGAAGAGACAAGATTTAGAGGTGAAGACACACCAGCATGACTAGATTTACTGCTAACCAAAGAACCTGACGTAATTGAATCTTTGAAACATCTGTGTCCAATAGGAAAAAGTGATCATGTAGTGATTGGGTTCCAGATAATAGAAGGGACTGTGGCACCAAAAGATGAGCTATACAGGCATGGAAAATACAGCTTTGGGAAAGCAAATTTTACAAGATTGAGGAAATTTTTTGAAGAAGCAGATTGGAGAGAATTCAGAGAAATGAGAGAACAGGAGAAGTAAGGTTTCTTTCTAGGCATTTTTTTTTTTTTTAATGCAAGGAAGAAGGAACCAAAGGCCACAGGCCTGCTTACTGTTCCTTCCAAGAAAAAGCAGAAACAGTACAAAAGAGAGCCAAATTCAAGATCTGTTCAATTTACTACTTAGGCATGGAAAAATGTGTGCCAAGAGTAAGTGGAATAGAGAACTGGAAAAAGGATTGGTTCACCAGAAGGTGTATGCAAAAAGGGAAAGGGATGTGGCATGAAACAAATGGAAAAAGAGAGATAACAATAGAACAAAGGAAGAATACAACAGAGGAAGAATACAACAGAAGTAGAAATGAATGTACAAGAATCTGCAGAGAGGAAGAAACTAACTTTGAAAGAGGTGTAATTGACAAATGTAAGGAGGAACCTAAATTGTTTTATTGGTTTATCAGTGGCAGATTGAAACACAAGGAAGGAATCAATAATCTGAAAGTGGAAGGAAAGGTCTATAAAGATGCAGTAATGCAAGCTAAAGTAATGAACAAAAGTTTCCAATCGGTTTTCACTAAGGAAAGTGATTTTGTGGAGGGGAAGGGAGTGGCTAGAAATGTAGTGTTAAAAGATATAAAAGTGGGAGTACTGGAAGTGTATATATTACTGGAAACTCAAGGTATAAGGAAGTCAGGATCTGTAATTGGATTCTAAAGGAATGCATCAAACAACAGGTGGAAAATATTCATAGTTTAATTGTGTGTGCTCTGGAAGAAGGGAAAGTGCCTCAGGAACAGAAGAGGGCCAGTGTGGTACCAATAAGGAGGGAATAAGGAAGAACCCCTTATGAGCACAGTCGCAAAATTGTGCAAGAGGATACTGGAAGACAGGTGGATAATATATGTGGAAGAGGTAGAAACTTTTGTAGAAGTCAGTTTGGATTCAGGAATGGAAGGTTGTGTCTCTAATTTGTTGAGCACTTGTTCAAGGGCAATTGATGCGCTAAAGGAGAGAGAGAGTAGGGTGGATTGTGTGTATTTAGATCTTGAGAAAGCCTCTGACAAGATACCGTATAAGTGACTAATGTGGAAATTGGAGTGGATAGAAGGACTGAAGGGAAACCTCTTGGAGTGGATGAGAGACTTCATGTGAGACAGACAGATGAGGACAGTAATAAAGGATAAGATGTCAGGGTGGAAGGAATTGACAAGACGAGTCCCGCAGGGCTCGGTGCTGGTGCCCATAAACAGTGTTGTGGATGGAATGAACAGTTATGCAAGTCTGTTTGTAGATGATGCAGAGATCATGCGGAGAGTAGAAATTGAAGAGGATCGTAAAATGCTGCTGGAAGATCTGGACAAGATTTACCATTGAAGCCAGGTATGGGAAATGAAATTCAATGCAAAATATTGGAAATGGGTAAAAGTACTGAAAGGTCATCACTGAAATACTCAATGGGAAAGGAACCAGTCACAAAAAGTGAGAGAAGAGAACCCAGAAAACACATTAACAAGATTGTCAGAGAGAGACATAAGCTCTTGGCAAACATAAGAGTGGCATTTCAATACATAGATGAGGAGATGGTGAAAAAATTTGTGTTGGCTCTGATTCACCCCAGGTTGGAATATGCAGCAGCGGTGTGGTCTCCACATGAAAATAAAGATGTAAACAAGATTGAGAGAATACAAAAAGCAACAACCAAGATGGTCCCCTGCCTGGCAGATCTATTATACGAAGAAAGATAGAAAAGCTGGGTCTACCTTCCTTAGAAGAAAGAAGAGAGAGGGAAGACATGATTGCAGCGTTCAGTGCCATGATGGAAGTAGACAATTAACAAAGGTCTGTTTCTATGGGATGGGAGAGCAGCGAGAGGACATGGAAAGAAATTAAAAAAGACATGTTGCTTGGTGGATATCAAGAAATGCAGTTTTCCACATAGATTCATTGACCTGTGGAATTGCCTGGACAAAGAGATCGTCCAGTCCAAAAACTTAAACGAGTTTAAAGCAAAGTTTGACTGATTGACACACAGCGACGGGACCCCACGAGTGTAGCTCATTTCCTGGATATCACAACTAGGTAAACACACACACACAAGTGAAACGTGGGAGAGGGTAGATATGCGTCGCTACGCTCTGCTCAGCTGCATCCAATACCAAATTGTATCTTAAAATAAGACAAGCTTGGTACTAAACAAAATTATGGATGATTTAATATTGTAGAGCAAATAAAAGTGAAAAAGTGAAGTCCAAAAAAAGTATGTCAAATAATCAGAGCCCTAAGAAATTTGCGGTGTAAGCAGACAGACAGGCACTGGGTGAATCACAGCAGATGGACACCTGGTAAATTCCAACACTGACATAACAGAAATTCTAAACTGTAAGTAGAAGGTATATTTCTGTAAGATGGTGTTTTCAAGAAGTGCACCAAGGTAAGAGGAAAGGAAACAGTAAAAAACAAAATGAAGACAACACAGAGCTGGTGGAGCTGGATACATTTAATAAATTAGTGGAGAAAGTGAATACACTGAAGGAAACGTTCAAACTGGAATTGGATGAAATGAGAAAGGAACTGCACCAACAAGAGAAAAAAAATGAGGAATTAAACAGAAAAGATGCAACAGTAGGTGAGCTACAAGTGGAGGCTGATATTATGAGGAAGAAACTATACAAAATGGGAAATACAGTAGTCACCCATGGAAGAGTTTTGAAGGAGTACAATAATGATAAAGACATAATTAGATAAGCAGGTAATCTGACAGAACAAAGCAGAGGTACTGATGAGAAGATAACAGGTAAATGAATTGATGAAAGTTACACAGAGGAAGTACAAAGTGCATGGGCAGAAGTAGTTAAAACAAGTTAAGATCTTAAAAACAAGGCTGAGGCACAAGACATGACTAAAGTGAAAAACATCATAAAAAAAAAACAAGGCTGATAAAGGAAACAGCTGGGATTAACAGATCAGTAGTCATCACTGGTAAAGATGAAGAAGAAATAAGGAATATCACCAGAGATAACAAGGAGATGGTAAATATAATGAACATTTTGAAAGTAGTATCAGAGGAAATCTGTGAGAAAGATGTATAGGAATTTAAGAGATTAGAGAAATATGAAACAAGTCAAGGCCCCAGAAAGTAACCTTCCAAAGTATGAACACTGTAGAAGAGGCACTGAAAACTGCTAACAATCTCAAGGAATCACAGGAATACAAAGAATTATGGATAAAAAGGTGCCTAACTCAAGAGGAATGGAAATTACTAAAGGAAAAGAGTGAAGAAGCAAAAAGAAAGAAAGAAATGCAAGGTCAGATGAAGGGAGAAGTAAACTATTTTTTTTATAAAGTACAGTATTAGGATTGCAAGTAAGGAAATGGCACACAAACATTAGGGACTAAATAGACGTAGGGTAGTAGACTCAACGAATGTCAGATATGGGAGGATTGTGGCTAAGTTGATGTGCTCAAATGTAGATGGGATAGTATCGAGATTTAGAGATAAAAGGCTATATCATATTCTTTGTCTAACAGAAACAAAATTAACCCCAAGAGTATCCAACAACTCCTTAAATTTAGATGAGTACAGTAAATGGCAAAGAGACAGAAATTTGAAAAATGGAGGAGGAGTTATAATACTAACAGAGAAAAGACTCCAAGTAAAAGAGATAGAAATAGACATGCCTCACAAGTAGAATTAATTGCAGTAAGATTAGTACATCTGAAGGGAAAATAATATTCGCAAATTTTATATGTCACCCAGGAGAAACACATGGGATAGAGGTGAATATGAAGACCTGGCAGAAAAGACAGTTCAGAGTTTAAGAACCCTACTATACAGAATGGAAGAAAAATCTGAAAGAATTATACTAATGATAGATTTTCACACAAATATGAACCGGAATACTCTAGATGTAAGAAGCTATGGAAGTTGTTAGAATCAATAGTTCTTGAATCTTATACAGGAGTTTTTTCTAACACAACATGTAAAGGAGAACACAGAAAAAGAGGACCAGAAGACCCCTTATTATTAGATCTCATATTCATTAGGGAAGAAATTAAAATTTATAATATCATCTATCATCCCCCATTCGGTAAAAGGATCATATAGTATTAGATTACAATTTCAGGATGCCATACAAAATAGTTAGCAATAATGAACATTACAAAAAGAGGCTAAACTACAAAAAAAAGCAACTATCTTGACCTACAGAAGTATTTTTAGGATATAGATTGGGAAAAGGAGCTAAGAGGACAAGATGTATGTGTTATATATGAAAAATTCTGTGAATTTTATGGAACGGGAGTCCAGAATTGTGTCCCACAGCACAAAGAAATGGAAATAAGGATAAAGAAGTGGTTTAATACTGATTGTAAAAATGCAGAAGAGAAAAGAGATTTGCTGTGGATCAGATACAGAAGACAAAATAATGAGAGAGCATATAACAACTACAAACATGCAAGAAGCGATTATACAAGGATAAGGAGAGAAGCTCGAAGGCAGTTTGAGGAAGACCTTTTAAATAAAAGTACTGCTCAGCCAAAGTTGTTTTACAGCTACATACAAAGCAAAACAAAAATCAAAGATAAAATGCAGTCCATCATGAATGAGGGGAAAATCTGTATCAATGAAGAAGATAATTGTGAAGTGCTAAACAAAAGTTTTCAATGAGTTTTTACGAAAGAAAGTGGATTTGAGAGTGATGAAAATGAAAAGCATGCCCACATATATTAACAAATATACATATATAGAAACTAGAGATCCAGGAAGTGATGAGGAAATTAGACTGAGGAAAAGCTAATGCTCCTGATGAGATTTCGTGTTGGGTATTACAGGAATGTGCAGAAGTGCTATGCAGTCCATTACATTTAATATTCAGAGAAACGCAAAGACAGGGTAAACTTCCTAATATTTAAAAGAAGGCAATCATTGTGCCCCCTATTCAAGAAAGGAAATAGACAAAATCCACTTAACTACCGACCAGTATCACTGACCAGCATCGTAAGCAAGATTTTAGAAAAGCTGATACACAGAAATTGGTTAAATCACCTGGAAAAAGACAGTATGATAACAGAAAGATAATTTGATTTTAGAAAGGGAAAATCATGTGTTACCAACCTATTAAGCTCTATGATAGAGTTGCAGAAATACTGTACTAGAGAAAAGAGATGGTTGGGTAGACAGCATATATTTGGATTTCAAGAAGACATTTGACAGAGTGCCACACCAAAGACTTTTATGTAAACTGTACCATCAAGGAGCAATCCAAGGTACCTTGTACGATTGGATGCAAGATTTTCTCAGTAAAAGAGAAATGAGAACAGTGCTAAGGGGAAATTGCTCATCATGAAGAGAAGTGACAAATGGAGTTTCGCAGGGCTCAGTGCTGGCAGTAATTATGTTTTTAGTATATATACTGTAGATGACATAGACAACAATATTGGAAATGGAAGCCATCTAAATATGTTTGCTGATGATGAAAAACTACAACGGAGAATTACACACACAGGCTCATATAGAGAGCTACAAGAGGAATTAAATAAGCTTCATGAATGGAGCAATAAATGGCAAATGGGATTCAGTGTGGATAAATGTCATGTAATAAAGTTTGGTAAAAGTGAAAAAAGACAAGACCGAGACTGTTAGTTAGGAAGTTCAACCCTACACTCATCAGAAAAGGAAAAGAATTTAGGAGTAATTACCAGTAACAGACTATCACCGGCTGACCACATAAATGAAAAAGTAAGGAACATGTACACAGTGCTTGCCAATATGAGAGTAGCGTTCATATATATAAATGAAGACGTTCTGAGAAAGATAATTGCGTCATTCATCAGACCAGCTCTGGAGTATGCATCAGTAGTTTGGAATGAGCCTCTCAAAAATCACATAGATGAGATTGAAAATGTTCAACAGGCCACTGTAAGATGGACACTAAGCTTAAAGGATCTAAGCTATTACGAAAGACTCGAAAACTTAAACCTACCAACATTACAGGAGAGAAGGAAAAGAGGAGACATGATTATGCTATATACATATATATGCATCACAGGACAGAAGTCAAGAGTGAGAGCAGTGGAAATGAGTTATTTGAGGGGAGCATGTGAAGTCACATGGAGAGGCAGACTAACAAATGAGGAAGTGAAGGAGCGTTGTGGTGTGGTTGTGGACATGATAGGAAGCGTTAGGAGAAACACGTTAAGGTGGTTTGGGCATGTGGAGAGGATGGTGAGTGAAAGACTGACGAGGAGAGTGTATGTGAGTGAAGTGGAGGGGGCGAGAGGGAGGGGGAGGCCGAGGATGAGATGGAGGGATGGAGTGGAGAGGTATATGAGAGAGGGGGGTGTGAGTTGGGAGCGGGGTAGTGAAATGGCGGGGGACAGAGCGACATGGAGGCGATTTGTTTGTGGCCACCCCTTGTGCGATTGAGGCGTCTGGCAATAGATAGATCACAGGAAAAGAGAAAATAGACATAAATGAGTATATAACCTATGGGGAAGCAAAATCATGAGGGCACTGCAAACAACTGTACAAAAAGAGAGATGATAAAGATGTAAGGAAATTCAGTTTCCCAAATAGAGCAATTGATCAGTGGAATGCACTACCAAATGAAATAGTGTGTGCCAAAACTCTTCAAATTTAAAGACATGTATGATAAAAATGGCTCAAAACAAGGACTTATTCCTGTAAAGGTACAATTAGGTAAGAACAGTTAAGTAAGAAAAACACACACACACACACACACACACACACACACACACACACACACACACACACACACACACACACACACACACACACACACCACAGCTTCCTTCATGTGCTTGTTTTGCTGCTAACACCACCATGCTCAGTTTCTAAATTTTTGCATGTACTGATTCACATTGCTGACTGACATTATATGTGTTGCATTGTTCAGTACTGAAATCAGTCATTGCAAGCAAACAAGTTGACAGCCTAACAGAAGTATGCTAAAGCCAGACTTGGATATTATAAAAAATTCCTGCCATAACTGATTTGGTACATTAAATTAACTATTTCATCCATAGCTGATTCTTTAGTAGTCAGTATTATGGTTGAATTATGATGACATATCTTGACATGTCTGTCAAATGATTTAGTAAATACAGATTTTATATGTGCACTCATTTACACAAAGCTTTTTGAAGCACATAAATAGCATACATATGACTTGAATATTCTACATTTATACATGGTCAGTATTCTAAAATTGTAACTTTTTTTTTTTTTTTTTAGGAAAGGGAAATGAATCTTCCCAGCTGTACATTTTCACTTAATTATGTACTTACAGTACTGTAAAGTACTGTGCATTTCATGAAGTCATTACTGCAACTTTTGTGCAAATAATGAAAAGTACATTTGTATGATCAGTATGAGAGAAATTAGTTGCTGGAAGGCTGTAAAGGAATATGGTCGTATATACTGTACAGTGTTGCCCGTAAGTAGCATCCCAATACTGACTCACCTGCAAGCATTTTGTGATGTGGAGACAACTCTATCTGCTGGTGTGAGTGTAGATGTGAAACTGGGAATAGGAATTGAAAAAAATGCAAGTTAGACATTGTTAACAGTGATTGAGCCATCATCACAACACACAAGAAATTGCCCAGTGGAGTGGAACAGGAATGTTGCTGTATATATATGGGTCACCCGTATTTTATTTTATTGGTACCTAGCAGAAATAGATCAGTTTTTCTTTGAGGCTGTGCAGTAATGGATTGTTGTTATTGTCATTGTTCATATGGCCATAGGCTCCTCTGAATTTGAACCAGTGGACTGCAGGCTGAGTTTGCCTTGGCAGTCCACCAACCTCTTTTCTGAGGGGATAGAGAGGGAGTTGAGGGTTGTTTGTATAATAAGGCATTAGATCCACCTGATTTTACTGGTGGTGTCATATGAAGGTGTCCCTCTCCAGCACTGCATGAAGGGATAGACAGCATTAATCATCTTTAATGCATGTACCTAGTGCTGAGCAAGTGCAGCTGAGGTGGACATACTTGGTATACTGTGACTTGATGGTGTTGTTGCTGTATAATAGAGACCTGGGACAAAATTCGTAGGTGTAACACTGATATCTCTTTTGATTGATTCTTTCTTGGTGGTAGGTGGGGGGGCTCACCATCCACTTACTCGATGTAGTGCTGCTCTCGGGTGTCTGCCCTTTCCTCTCCTTCATCCTTCAATCCTCTTCTGTCTTTCTTTCCTTCATTCTTTCCTTTTCTTACCAGCAGGTGACTTTACACTCCCTCTTCTGTCTTTCTTTCCTTCATTCTTTCCTCATCCTTCTGCCTGTGGGTGACTTTACACTGATTGACAAGCCAAATGGTTTCCTGTACACCAGGAAAGTGTACAGGAAACCATTTAATACGCTGGGTGGTAACCATATAACCAAATTTTGGTGCCTGGTGGTTTAGTGGGTAATTACGGCGCTCCAATTGGTTTGAGCCGGTGAAGGTTTAAATCCAAGAGATGGTTGGGGTTAGCTCACTTAATGCCACTTGGGGATGAGTGAGGCTGGTCACTCTCATCTTAAATGTCAGGACCACATTGCCTAACCCCGGGCTCCTATGCTTCTCTATAGGGCGATACAGGATTGGATGATGATGATGATGAGATATAATTCTGTTAAGGTTTCTATATTTTTGGTTATATAATGCACACAGTTGTAAGATGCCTGTGTGTATAACCAGCAGTAATCTTGAGGGGGGGGGAATATGTACATAGATGTATATATATATATATATATATACAGTAGGCGCGGAAAGTGTTGACGCCATCTTAAAAAAAGAAAACATTCTTGTGGTTAGCAAGGAGAATCAAATAAATTAACACTCACCATTGAATTTAGTATTTACTGGCATTCCCCTTCAC
>JAGKTI010005793.1:0-23029 GCA_018397915.1 Birgus latro
GTTCACATGATTCGCTTATTCTTCCTTCGCTTGTTCTTAGATATTTCAATTATTCATGCATTATTCATTTAAACATGCGTCACCTTCTTATAATGCTTCACACACTCATGCTTCACTCACTGGACATGCATGTTTTTCTGACTCACACTTTTTGTACCCAGTTATGCATGCTTCACTTACACGCTTCTGTCTATCTATTGCCTTAATCCCGTAAGGGGTGGCCACAGACAAATCACCTCCTTGTCGTCCCGTCCCCCGCCATTTCACTGCCCTGCTCCCAGCTCATACCCCCCTCTCTCATATACCTCTCCACTCCGTCTCTCCATCTTATCCTTGGCCTCCCCCTCCCTCTCCTCCCCTCTACTTCACTCACATACACTCTCCTCGTTAGTCTCTCATTCTCCATCCTCTCCATATGGCCAAACCACCTCACAGTGTGTTTTTCCTCACGCTTCCTAACACATCCACATCCACACCACAACGATCCTTCACTTCCTCATTTGTCAGTCTGTCTCTCCATGTGACTCCATATGCTCCTCTCAAATAACTCATTTCCATAGCTCTCAATCTTGACTTCTGTCCCTCCAACAACGTCCAAGCTTCACTTTCATACGTTAGAGTTGGTATCACAATACTGTCATGTAGTAACTTTTTCACTTCCTTGCTCACTTCGCTGTTTCTTCTCACTGCTTTCAAGGAACAAGCAACCTTTCGTCTCTGTTGTGCCCTTGCAAGCACTTCACCCTCTAAACTTCCATCCTTACTCATCACACTACCCAAGTACTTAAACGCACTCACATTTTCCATTTCCTCCTCATCCAACCGCAGTGAACATTCACTGACTTCACTTCTCTCGAAGACCACAACTTTACTCTTCTCTACATTCACCTTTAGATTCCGTTTCTTACATACTTTTCCAAACTCATCTATCAAGCCTTGCAGCTTCACTAACACATATTTCACTCACCTATACGGAGTGGAACGCTTTGGAGCTGCGACTCCAAAGCCGGTTTGTAAAACAGCACCTCGACTACTTCTTAAATTCCCTCAATGTGGGATGGGGGACTGCATGACAAAAGCATCATCATCCTGCAGCCCACTTGGTTCACGTTCAGATAAGCATGGGACCACAATAAACAACAGCAGCAACAACTTACTCACATGCATCACATACTTATACATGAATCATCTACTTTTACGTAAGTCACATACTAGGAGAGTTCATTGTACTTGGAACATATGAAGTTTTTGGAAAGATGACGAGCAGGTTTAACATAATAAGGGATAAAAATGCTAACTGATTATGGTTCTTTGCTGCGGACAGCTATAGAAAAAGTATGTTTAACCACGGTAACTGGTGTGAATTTAGGGGAAGAAAAAAAAAGAAAGTAAGCTATCATGCCTTTGTTTAGGATCCACGAACTTTACAGGAGTAACAGGATAGGTTACTAAGATATGGCTGTGAGCGAAGGAGTCTAAGAACACAGAGTGACGGAGAAAGCAGATCTAACTAAACGAGAAAGGTCAGCTATGAAGAAACTCTAAAGTGTTCAGTAAAGACAGACAAGTTGTTGTTCACTAGGTAGTGCAGGTAATGAATACACCTGCGAAGGGAGTGATTAGTAGTGAAAATTGGAAGATATACTTCAGTAAAGAAAAAAATGTGTACCTCATTACAGTTACATTCAGAGTATTGCATAGAAGGTATATGTAAGAGAATAAGTATAAAACTTAGGTAAAGTTTTAGTCACACATGGGTAAGAGAGCCGTAGCCAGAGTGTCAAGGATTCGGATGATTTAAGGTCGGGTACTCATATATGCAACGGCTAACTCTGGCTCTCAAACAAGTACTAAGGAAGAAGAAGGATACCTAATAATGGTTACTGTTAGTGGTTCCTTTCAGCTGAGTCGTCTTGAGGTATGGAAAAGAAATTTGTACGAGGAGATGTGGTGTTCAACAAAGTGGAAGCTGAAGGAAAAGCAACAAATACAACAGAAAATGATACAACTGAGAGACACAATTCCCAGGCATCTTAAATGGTCTCAGCTTACTGATTTATGCGTCACTCATTCACTATCGCGTCACCTACATGCCACACTCACTCACTGTCGCATCAGTGACTAACTAGTGCATCACCCTCCTTACTCTGGCGGTGAAGGTCTGAGCTAGCCCTCCATCGAAGCCCGGATTACAAAGGACCGCCAGTGAGTTGTAGGTCTGGTTGTATAGCGAACAATCCACAGGCGGCTCTGGCACCCCTGATGGAGGGATAGATAGACAGATAAATAGATAAACTGGTTAATGGACAACATACAAATATACAAAGATAGATAGAAAGACAGACAGAGAGATAGGCAGATAGATAAACAGATAGAAATAAAGAGGTTGTTGGAGCAACAGATAGACAGTGGTACAGGGAAAGAAAGAGGCCTCTGAAGTACTCCATCATTAAGTGTTATCACTGATGGAGAAATTTGGTGGAAACAAAAGATGTTATTGCAATCAAACTAACCAATTTATATATTTGGGTGTATGAGATCAACAACAAATATTACTGTCTCGCCAACTGATGATCTAAACATATCTTAGGAACAAGTGGTTAATACTCATCTCGATTAATCTTTCCGCAACCGTGGCTACATTTAGTTACTGAACTCAGCCTTACATCAAATGGCTGTTTTCAGATAAGAATAATCGTAGCAATATAATTATGAGCATTATGGGGTTATGGTCTGTGCTTCTTTAGTGCATTATTTTAGCGTCACATCTAGGTTGAATAAGATTGTCCGACAATAGTAAAAATATATGTTATGGCATCGTTCTACAGCATAAATGATTTTTTTTTACCCTTTTCACTATAAAAGTCTGAAGAAATTAGAGTAAATGAACCCAATGATATTGACAATGAGTTTTGTGCATTATCCGCAATGTGTTCACTTCGTTAGACTCCTTCTGGGCTGAACAATATCCTCTAGCGGTCGCAGACTTATAAAACTCACTATCAAGATGAGTACTTTAAAGAGAATTTTTCTTGAAACATTATTAAGAAAGGTTGCTCGTAGGCTGAATATACATGTCTGGTAAAATCGAGAATAGGATGCACATGATCCTCTCTTCATATAGTGTACATTAAATGTCTAATCATTTCCTAAAAAAGAGTTTTCCCTTAACCTGAGGAAAATCGTCAGGCGGTGGCACGATTAAATACAAAGGATGACACTGATTTGTTTTGTATTACAAGTCCTTCCATTATGCGACGTTTCCCTTATACTGAATAAAAATGCATAACATGTCGCTTGAAACACAGTAGAAACTGCATAGCCTAAAACTCTCCTTTATTCTCGTAAATGATCTGATCCATAGACGGTAAGGTCAACAACCAACAGATGAACTATCCCTAATCTGTGTTGTCTTGAGCGTGTCTTCATCGTATCATGTTCAGTCTTTCTGTTCATTCCATATGACCTGAAAGCATAATTTTCTAGCTTATCTTAGGGGAGTCGCTTTCAACAACCAGGTGTATTCACCAGAAATGGAACATGAGAGTCAGAACGAGACCTCGTTCTGAAGCCACTACCACTACTACTACTATTACAACTACTACTACTACTACTACTACTACTAATAATAATAATAATAATAATAATAATAATAATACAAATAATAATAATAATAACCAAACGTTACACATATGAAAAATACGTTATTGGATATTTTTGTTTCCTCTTTCACACGACGGGCTTTACAGATGAACAGAAAACATTCATAAATAACTAGAAAATATAACATAAGAGCAGTTGTCCCTGTGTGTGTGTGTGTGTGTGTGTGTGTGTGTGTGTGTAAATTTCCATGTCATCTTGTGGTGGTCAAAACTTGGTGATAAGGTGAGTAGGATGGCAGGTGGAGAGTTACAGTGGGTAGGGTGGGTAAGCAGGATGAATTGACAGCTGTGGCGAATGGAGTTGGGTGGGCGAAGTGGATGGGGCTGAGTGAATGGCTTTGGCAGGTTGGGTGTAATGGGTCGGTGGTGTAGGCGAAGAGGATGAGGTGAGTGTATGGGGTGGGTTGGGCGGGGTGGGTTGGGGACGTGGATGGGGTGGGTAGGTGGGTGTTAGGGCTTCTTATGAAGTATGAGTGAATATGTGGCATTTTGGAAGGCATGCCAGAAGACGGGCTGACCACATTAAGTGAGTGGGTTGGTGGGTGGCTTAAGGAGAAGAAGTCCAGTAAAGATCACGTCTACGAGGTAAATAGGCCCTTGGTTGGAACATATCCATGTAGAATAATGGGTCATTAGCGGGTACGTCCAGGGGAAATGTTTCCAGCTGGAAACACAGGTACAATTTGTAAAAACTTTTGTTTGAAAAATAGATCCATGTTGAATTCTACTGTCCCCATGAAAAGCAAACTGGTCCATGGGGAACACTTGGTCTCGGGAAGGAAACCAGGTTCATGGTAAAAATAAGTCCATGTGGACATGGTTACATTTGTGGGGAAAAAGGTGCATGGAAGAACAATAGGTCATGTAAGATAATAGGTCCAATGATGAAAATCAGTCCATGGAGAAAAGAGGTCCATGGAGAAAAGAGGTCCCTGGGGAAAAGAAGTAAAGTCCAACTGATGAAAAATAAGTCCATGAGGTAAACAAGGTCCGTGGAAGAAATAGGTACAAGGGAGATAGTAGATACCTGGAGGAAATCGGTCTATGGGCAAAACAGGTACAAAAGAGAAAATGAATCCAAAGGGGAAGAAAGGTCCACGAATGAAGATAGCCCTATGGGATGAATATAGGTTCTTGATGGATTGTGGACAAATTTTGTGTTTATGTGTTTTTAATAAAAATAGTAAAAAATGAATTGATTTCTCTGAACGAGGTTACTTTTTACTAACTGCTGGCTGTTGCACATTTCATTCAATCAGCCAAACGGAATGTTTGGTAAGTACCGGGTACCTCAAGGCCCAACACTACCTTTATTTCCCAAATTAGTTAACCCTCTTATGCCCAAAGTTTTTTGTCTAATGTAAGTGTAATTCATTATCGAAGTCTACCACTACATCAATAAAACTCGGATGAGAATTTTGTACCTCGTACGGTAATCACATATGACTATCTTGCACATGGAAAGAATTTTATTACAGGTTACATTTTCAAAAATCAAAAATACCTACAACGAAATGTAAACTCCTGTAAAGCGCTTATAATGTCATATATTGCAGTACTAAAAGCCGAATATTTTAAAAACCTCAAAGGAAATAGAAGCTATTATTTCATTAATACCGTGCATAATGTGGACAACATTAGGACTCATAAGTCTCAACAACACTGTTTCATGAGAGAAGAGTAAAATGATACAACATGACTGTTACGATCATATTACCATTATTTACAAAGTTACATCTATTCCATATCATTCTGACAATTTCCAAACTATTATACTCAGCGTAGGGGAGAAAACGTTTAAAGAGATTTTAATTCTGTATTAGTATAGCATGATCTAGGAAGAAAAATGAATGCAAACTACTCTGAAAATAGGAAGTTATTTTGGAAAGAGGTGAGGAAATGTAGAAGTGAAAGCGGAGAGAAATGTGCAGTGTGAAGGATGTAGGCTAAGTTGTAGATTATTAACCCATGGGGATGAAGGAAGGACCAGATGGGAAGAATATTTTGAAATCCTGATGAATGGAAATAAAGAGAGCAGAGCGACTCTAATGACTGGTTTTGTGGGGGGGGGGGGGGGTGCTGGGAAGGAATGCAGTGCCATGAAAAGTGACACTCGCACAGGTGAAGAACGCTGTGAAGCGGCTGAAAAATGGGAAAGCAGCTGGGGTTGATGAGGTGTATGCAGAGATGATTAAGTGTAGCGGAGAGAGTGGATGAAGTGTTTGTTGGAGATACGTGCCAGCAGAGTGGAAAAAGCCTGTGATTGTACCCCTGTACAATAATAAAGGCGAACGAAGTGAGTGCTTTATCGTGGCATAAGTTTATTAAACGTTGTAGGGAAAGTATGAGGAAGAATTATTATAAAGTAAGAGAGATATTAGTGAGTGATGAAGAAGTTGGCTTTAGGAGTGGCAGAGAATGTGTGGATCAAATATTTGCAGTGAGACAGACAGTGGAGAAGGCTTGTGAGAAGGACTATAAGGTGATTATGGCATTTCTGGAGAAAGCATATAACAAAGTAGACAGAGAAGGATTGTGGAAGGTTTTGCGCATGTACGGTGTAGATGATAAGCTGCTAGGTGCCGTCAAGAGTTTGTATGATGGTAGTGAGGCATGAGTAAGGGTAAATGGGCATCTAAGTTGTTTGATGTCTCCATAGTTGTTCAATATATATATGGATGGGGTGATGAGAGAAATTAAAAACTCGAGTGATGGAGATAGGGATGGCGTTCGTAACGAATGGTGATGGATAGAAAGAACATTTCATTTTTTTTTATGCTGATGATGAAATACTACTTGCAAATACTGGACAAGAGCTTGGTAGATTACTGCAGAGTTTTGTTGATGTCTGCCAGTGCTGTGCCCTAAGACTACATGCAGAAAAGAGTAAAGTGATGGTAATCGAGAGTGGTGACTCCCAGTGTGATGTCACAGTGAATGGAGAGAGAGTGGAATTGGTAAGAGTTCAAATACCTGGGTACAATGATAAAAAAGAGAGGAGAATGGGCAAAAGAAGGAGAAAGTAGAGTGACACAAGGAAGGAGGGTAGCTGATGTTATGAAGGCCTGGTTAAGAAACAAAGGCTTGAGTGTTGCAGCTGCACGAGGCTCACTTGAAGGCGTGTTAGAGTAAACTTAAACATATGGATGTGAGACTATGAAAATGAAAAGTGAAGAGTGAGAGCAGTGAGATGGGACTGCTGAGGAATGTATATGGAGTACAAAGAGTGGATAGGATATGAAATAATGTGATTCGTGAAAGATGCAGAGTGAGGAAGTCTGCGGACACCAGAATCGAAGAGAGTGTACTGATATGATATGGTCATGTGGAAAGAATGGATAACAACAGAATGGTGAAAAAGGTATATCTGAGCGAGTTTGAAGGACAGAGGAAGCAAGGTAGGCCAAGGAGATTGTGAAGGGATATGGTGAATGAGTGTGCGAGGAAGAGAGGTATGGAAGTCAGTAAGGCTAGGGGATTTACAAGAGATCGGGGTGGCTAGATGAATGTTGTGAGAAGAAGTGCTTGATCAGGGATTTGACACCCCTTTTTAACTTATTCAGACTGACTCTATCAGATACGTTTATGTGAAGCTACAGAATGTGGAGAAAGTTTGTGGCGTATCAGATAGAGCCAGGATTCCGGGAGCTTGAATGATGAATGAATGGAAGCGTGGCCCACTGGAGTGGGCAAACATGGGCTGTCTGGACGTTGCTACTCCTCATCTTGCCCTAGGGTGGGAAATGAGGTCCGGATGATGATGATGATGATGATTAGTATAGTGAAGATTATACGGAGGAATATTTGAGAGAAGTATCAAGTGATTCATTCTAGCTTGTAGGGAAATATTAGGGCAGGATGATATATTTTTCGAACACAGATCGAAAAGAGGAAGGGAAACAAATATTGAAGCGTATTCCTATTTGACCTGTCAAAATAAAATGTGGTTACCCTGTACCCTGCATTGCATAATGAAGTAAAAAATGAAAAGAGAATCTGCATTCCATAAATACTTCATCACATGTTCCGATTACTATATAGCACTATCATGGGATCTTGGTTACCCAGCAGTAAAAGGCAATAGTTGTTTCTGATGGAGATGATCCACATACGACAGTGTTTGGCCACGTCAGACTCGGTGCACGAATGAGCAAGTCGATTTCTTATTGGTATTTAAATGTTGTTTGGTTTTGGTAGACCTCAAACTAGTCGTCATTTGCGTTGAGGCCTAAAAGTACTGGTGGTGCTCAGATGATATTATCTGAGAATGAAGTTGTAGGTATGGGGCTAAAATCCCACCAGTTCTACTCTTTAGGATGAATGGTTCAGGTATAGTGCTTTATATGACAATGACATTTCAAGGCATTGCATAAGGTTCTGTAGATTGATGGAAGTAACTATACTCAAGTATTATTAACTTATGTTGTCAACAAGTTTATTTTTAATGCAAGGAAGAAGGAACCAAAGGCCAGAAGCTCGCAAACCATTCCTTCAAAAAATAAATAAATAAATAAATACAGCAGAGAGCCAAATTCAAGATCCGTTCATTTTGAGATGCCTGGACACACTGCATTTGAAAGACTGGAGATCATGGGAAGCAGGATATACAGACATAGGGAGAAGGTTCCAGAGTTGACCCGTTGCATAAATGAAGGACTGAGAATGGTAAACTCTTGCTTTAGAAAGTTGGACAGAAAAGGGATGAGAGTTTAATGATAGACGGGTGCTTTGCAACAGTCTTAGAGGTGGAGAGATGCAAGCAGACAGTTCAGAGAAACAGTGACCTTTGAAGTACCGATAGAAAAGAGATAAAGATGCAACAATGCAGTGAAGAAACAGAGGTTGAAGGGAGCCAGTAAAAGGAGGAGAGTTAATGAGATGAAAACCCTATAAATCTATCTTATTGAGAAGAGCTGTAAGTGGGGAGCCTCCCAACACATGAGAGTTGTACTCTACACAGGGGCAAATCAAACCCGTATATAAAGTCAACCACAGTGCAAGGGTAAAGAAGCAGATATTACAGGAGATGAAATATGATCTTTCCAAGATAAATCCTGAGAGAATGTAACCCTAAGTATGTTTAAGGATGATGCAGGATTGAGCTGGATATTATTAAACATTAAGTGGGGACTCCTGGGGAAGATTTTCTCCGGTTGATAGGTGTAAGAACTGAGTCTTTGATGTGCTAAAAAAAATAATATTACTTTTACCAGAGTCAGAGATATAAGCCAAGTCAGACATTACGTGTGCTATAGTCTTATCCCTTGTTTGTTCAAGTAACTGCTGAGATGGACGTTCCGGGATCCGAATGGAAAAGTGAGGGGTGGAATCATCAGTGTATGAGTGGATAGGGTTAGATGTTCAGCTTAGACCACTGAAAAATAAAAGGAAGAGAGTTGGTGATAGTACAGAGCCCTGAGGAACACCACTTGATAGATCTAGAAGAATGGAGGCCGTCTACAACAGCAGCTATAGAACGACCAGAAAGGAAGCTAGAGATGAAGGCACAGATAGAAGGACAGAAACTGTAAGAACGCTGTTTGGAAATTAAAGATTTAAGCCAGACTCGATCGAAAGCCTTTGAGATGTCAAGTACAATGGCAAAGCTTTCGCCAAAGTCCCGAAAGGAGGATGATTAGGAGTCTGACAGGTAGGTGAGAAGATCGCCAGAGGAGCGTCCCTGATGGAACCCATACTGACGATCAGAAAGAAGGCTGTGATAGGAAAAATGCTTTAAAATCTTTCTGTTAAGAACAGACTCGAAAACTTTTGAGACACAGGATGCCAAAGCAATTGGGCGATAGTTAGAGGACTGGGAATGGTCACTCTTCTTTGGGACTGGTTGAATAAGAGCAAACATCCAGCAAGAAGGAAAGGTACAAGCTGATAGACAAAGGCGAAAGAGTTTACCTAGGCAGGGTGTAAGCACAGAAGCACAGTTCTTGAGGAAAACAGAAGGGACCCCATCAGGCCTATATGCCTTGTTAGTATTGAGGCCAGTAATGGCAGAAAATACAATAGTTGAAGAAATTTAAATGTCAGCCATGAGGAAGTTTGAGGCGGGAAGTGATGGAGGAACAGCACCGGAATCGTCTAAGGTGGAATTGGAGGGGAAAGTGTAACTGAAGAGATCTGCTTTATCAGTAGAAGAAATACTCGTAGCTACAGAGCCATCAGAGTAGAAAAGAGGAGGGCAGGAGGATGAGGTGAAGTTGTTAGAAAGGTTTTCGGCATGGCACCAGAAGAAGCAGGAAGAATTCCATTTGGAGAGCTGAGAACATTTAGTATGGATGAAATTATTTTTAACAGCAAAGAACAGACTTAGCACAATTCTGGGCAGAAACATAAAAAAAAGTTGCGATTCAGGGTAAGTTGGCTCCCGTACCTTTTATAGGCCCTCTCCTTGTTGTGAACAGCATAAGAATAAGCGTGATAAAACCAAGGCTTTCTGGCATTAGTCAAAGGATATGTGAAAGGAATGTATGTTTCCATGGCCTAGAGAATAACCTCCATTATGCGCAAAGCACATTGAGATGGCTCCCGGCCATGGAAGCAATAACCATTCCAGAAAAAATCAAAGAAGTACTGCCTGAGTCCAATCAGCACCTCCAAAGTGCAAAAGCCGACGTTTCTTTGGAGGGTCCACACGCCGTACTGGAGCGATAGGACAGGTTAAGGTAATTAGGCTGTGATTCGGAGGAGCCTAACGGAGAGGAAAGATTAACAGCATAAGCAGAAGGATTAGTTATAAGGATGAGGTCAAGTATGTTGGAACTCTCTCCAAGGTGATCAGGGATTCGGGTAGAGTGCTGTGCAAGCTGTACTAGGTCAATAAGGATAGAAAAGATGTGGGCTTGCTCACCAAGTAGATTAGTGAAAGGAGACGAGAGCCAAAGGTGGAGGTGAACATTGAAATCTCCTAAAATGGATATTTTAGAGACAGGAGAAAAGGATAGGATGTGTTCCATCGTAGAAGTAAGACAGTCGAAGAATTTTTCATAATTGGAAGAATAAGGGGATAAGTAAACAGCGCAGATATAATCAGCCAGGAAATTAAAAGAAAGCCGAAGCCAAATAGTAGAGAATTAAGAAGAATCAAGTTTAGGAACACAAGAGCGTACATCTACACAACAGCCATCTTTGGCTCTGCAATGAGTATAGAGGAAGTAGGAGAAGGAGAAGCGTTTGCTATCAGTTCTCTCAGACAGCTGAGTCTCAGTTAAGAAGAGAAGGTGAGATTTAGAGAAGGAGAGGTGATGCTCATCAGAGAGAACGTTTGAGGAAAGGCCATGAATGCTGCAGAAATAAGGAAGAAGTGAATCAGACAGTGATTCCAGGCAACTCGATGAGTCGT
This sequence comes from Birgus latro, assembly GCA_018397915.1. Classification (NCBI taxonomy): domain Eukaryota; kingdom Metazoa; phylum Arthropoda; class Malacostraca; order Decapoda; family Coenobitidae; genus Birgus; species Birgus latro. The sequence goes on from JAGKTI010005793.1 coordinate 11,017, forward strand.
CACCAGGAGAGGGGCCGATGGTGGCAACATTTTGCCCCCCCCCCCCTTCCTCCGGGGACTTCGAAGCTTGGTTATTAGAAGCCATTTTGGTTTAAATTTTGAATAGGAAGTGTAGTGTGTGTGTAATGTGCATGTAGTTTGGTGTTGACAGTTAAAGGAACTTGTATCAGAGAGCATGCTGGCCCACTCTCTGTGTTACTATAACACTGACAATGTACAGCAAAGGGGAATGGCCAGGAACGAAGCTGATGAAACGGGAGGTCCAGCTCTCCCTGTCATCAGCTTTCCATCCACCTTGGGAGTTCTGCCCTGCTCGACTGGTGCTACAGTCTACTCCCAGTAAAGTAATCACAAAAGCCTGAGGAAAGTTCTGCGACATCAAAATAATAAACAAAAACAACCAATATTTGTTTCATACTTGTCTCTGCCAGGTCATCTATATTTCATAGTATTTATTGTATTAACAGAAATACATCAGAGATGAAGTGTTATGCAATATCACATTACGTGCCGGCTCACCTGCAGGAATGATACTGAAGATGCAGGGTGTGATCATGTTGCCCACAGTGTTCTCGGCCCAACACTGCAGCGTCCCGTAGTCCCCTGGTTCACGTGCCACAAACTGAGCCACACTCACCCCATCTGGCAACAACGATAAACACCGAGCGGTAATGCAGTATATTTATAAAAGTGAGATATTCATGGTGATGAATGGGCATGCGATGAAAAATAGACTGACTAAGAAATAACGATGACCTCAAATCCAAGGAAGCTTAGTGACTTATGAAACATAGTGAAAAGTCTGAAAAAACATTGGCTTATTAGGCTTCTTGACACTTCCATTATCATTTTATTTCAGAATACATAATGATATAGACCATTTCCATATTACCTCTGGCAAATGTGTACATACTCAAAGTTACGATGCTACACTCCGGGACAGTTAAATATAAAATTCATGTGCAGTTTTTTCCTGTGCATTCAGAGATAACATGGAAACTCCATACCCAGTCTTGCAATATGTATGCCGATTTCGCTGAAATCCATTTCCTGACTTTTTCCTATTTGATCGTTTTTATTTTTGGAAGCGGGGGCTTATCCCCAAAAGAATCATCGGATGAGGGCCCCTTGTTTATGATGTACTAAGATATCATATATGCCCTCCTTTCACAATTTCTGAGAATTTTTATCGGGTGAAGGGGGGCTGACCCCTCTAAATATCATGGTTGAAAAATTGTATAAAGTGAAAAATCGTTGGAATAACCAAACATACGGACCTGGGAAGTTTCTTTTCAATCTTCCCCCTAAGTCTGATCCTTTTACATTTGGGGAGGCAGGTTTACCCCCAAGAATCACTGGGGGGTCACAATCATTAAATATCGCATTATGGAAGAGAATCATAAAACAATATATACTCTGATATGAAAGCAATATCTGCCCTACTTCCTCTACTTTGTATCCTTTATAATACTGGAGAAAGGTGACCCACTTAGAAATACGGTGGAAATTTTATAGTCGAAAGACATTATTAAGTAACTAGTTGGTTGAAATCCACATGTTCACTTTCCTCTATTTCTGATCTTTTAATTTTTGGGAGGGGGGCTGACCTCCAAAGATTAACTGAGGTGGTCAAGTTCCCCAGATATCACAATTTTGGGTAAGAGTCCACTGTTGTCCTCCGTAAAAATCATGGTTGAAAAATTGTATATTGTAATGACCTTCCCATTAACCAGACAGACTCACATGGGAAGCTGCATTCATATCCATCAAATAGCCAATGTGGAGTTAAATGACACACATACACACACACACACACACATAGGCTGAACCTCACACAACAGTATAAGGCGAGTTTCCAAAAAATGAAACCAAACTGCTTCACACGATTTGACAAATGAGGAACCTGCTCACCTTCTAGCATTAACATAAACAACCTTTTGTTCATTTAACACTTTCAGCCAATGATAAGTGCACGTGGTGTGCTATGTTTGCTTTGACAGAATCCTGTTCGATCTCAGAAGCGATCATGCTGCATGCTGTTCAATATCTCTGTACCTATCTAGACAAAATAAGTGAAATTTAATAGAACGAATATCATGTCACTCTTGTTTGAGATATCCAGGAAAAAGACACTTTCATGCACTATTGGAAAAAAGAGAAAGACTGAGTGCCACTGCCTGAGTCTCTGGTTAATGGCATGCACAAAAGGTAGTGCACCCAATCGTCGCTATAAATTAGACGTCCATCGTTCACTGTCCACATGGACTGCAGCCTTAGCCCCCTCTTACATACTCTTCACGGCATTCAGCAACTTCCCATCTATTCCATATATTCTTAATACTTCCGTCAGTTACAATGACAAAAAATATTCAACACCTGTACATCAAATATAGTGTATGATCTTTGAAATATGTAAAGTATTAAGAGTGTTTGTGGTAAATGGTTCAGTTTTTATATTGCATCATTAACTCACAGTGCAGAGCTTCGTGTCATGATTTTATTCTAACCAAGATTATTATACTGTACGTGAGAATCTGCTAAGGATTCGTAAATTATGTACACAAAAACGAATGTCATCAAAGCTAAACCACTGATCATGTCTGTAGTCTTTAATGTAGTCTTTAATCAGGACTGTGTAAAGACCATTAATTTTGCAAAATACATGCCATGATAATTTATAATTGCTAACATTCTGTATTGTATACCATGTTTATTGACAATCTCTTTTTGCATTTGAACCTTTCCATATATCTTTTGTAGATCTGAATCAGTTCTCACAAGCAATACAAAGAGAACATCAGGAGCTCTCTTGTAATTTCAGTGTTACATCTGAAAGAGAAACTGATGGCTCAATAATAACAATGCACGACACGGGTGCTGATATAATACAAAACTCTTCATAGTCCTGAAATGAGTTTCCCACAATTGCTGCATGAAAACACTGTACTCATTTGACTTTCCACAATTTTGGTCATTGCTGACTTTTCATCTGCATTAAATGCAACATGTTAATCATGGAGGCGCTTCAATAGCCATAAGAGAAGTACATGTGCATCCTGTTGGATACTTACTGGCCATTGTTGTATCTGAGGTAAAGCAATCACTGCTTGTATGTCTAAATGCCGTTTTGATAACAACATTGTTCATGTTTTTCAAAATCATATATAGTGGTTGGTATATGCAAATCATGTACGCTCATGACCCAATACACTTCCACCAAGTTTAGTCAAAATCGGTCAGATAGTTTCCGATTTAGTACTATCAGGCATGATGCAACCATTTTGATTATTCTCAGTATCTCAAAAAGTATTTGTTGGATCTCAACATCAGTGCCCAGATTCACTATTATATGTTGACGACTATATAATGGAATCCGAAAATACTATTGTTCTCATTGCAGACCTAATAAGAAGGTACTTTTGGTATGACTCAAAAACTTTTAGGGATTTTGCCCCGTGATCTTGAGATCGAGGTCAAGGTCATTCATATTAAGCAAATCATGTCCACTCATGACTCACTACATTTCCACAGAGTTTGGTCAAAATCAGCCAAATATCTTCCGATTTGGCGCTTTCAGGCATGATGCCGCAATTTTAATTTTCCTCAATATCTCAAAAATTATTTGTTGGATTTCAGTAACAGTACACTAAAGCACTACTATATGTTGACGTCTACATACTGCAAAATTTGAAAAGCAACTGATTCTGTAGTTTTTGCTGTGCAGGAGAGCAATAATTGAAAAAAAAATATCTTAGAAGACGCAAGTGCTAGGAAAAACATTTTTATGCCAAAAGAAGCCTGCAACCAAGATACATCATTGCTGAAAATTTCTAGTCTCTATCTCGTACAGTCTTGGAATGCCAGCCCTTAGATCTCCACCCCCTCAAAAAAAGTAATAATTATATCTGTAATATCAATGAGAAATCCACAGAATGTGGAGTTATTAACTATTCAAAAATAACTTGGCGCTCAAAAAAACTCGGTCATAAGGCACTGAAAAAACGTTATAACCTCCTTACTAAAACACAATCAGCATCTATAGCCAGGAACAATTAGACCGACTAGCGGTAAAGCACCGGGGCAAAAACAGTTATAAAAGTTGGAGGAAGTCCACCTCCTTCAGAAAACTAAAAAAATATCAGTCGGTTAGCTAGAGGTTCATCATGGCATGGAAGACTGGCAATAGGCACCATTCGCTCTCCTATGCCTATGGAGAAACCTCTGATACAGGTACCCTAGACTCGAACAGTATATCAGCATATGACAGTAAGGAGTCCCAGGCAGTTATCATAATACGGCTGAGTCCCACCACATTTTAGGAACCCATGGGTAAGCCGTTAGTGCCCAATGTGAAGCCATGCAACAACCACCTTGAATCACCAGGCAATGGAAGGGATAGCCCTCGGCACAACCCCTCTGACAAATATCATTTGATTTACTATTAACAATGGCATCTCACTATCTTCATCAACAAGGACAATCTGCAGACTTCAAGGAAGATGTCATATCGGAAGCAGTAAGTGGGTAGTTGGCAGGGGGTCGTCAAGAACATGCGGCTTTAGCTAATGTATTCACATGCTCATTGCCCTCCTCACCATCATGTACAGGAATCCCCCCCCCCAGGAAAAAAAGGATTGGTTTTCCTCATCACCGATTTAGGAAAAGACACTCGAAAGTGGCAATATCAAGGGGATGAGCGGAATTAAAACACTCATGGGTCAATAGGGTGCTTTGAGAGTCACTAAGAATAGTAAAAGATCCTTATTCGTGAGCTAAAATCAGTTTAAGAACTAAAACGATAGCATTCAATTGTGAAAAAAAAAATAGGTTCATCTACAGGAAGACTTCTTCCATTCACAAAATTAACCCAAACCTGACACTAGTGTCTGAACTGTTTTTATATACAGGGAAAGAGCCTCTACGAATGAGCAAATATTTCAAAAATAACTGATGAAGGCACACAAAAAAGTTTGAAGATTTTGTAATTTCAAAGCCTCTGCAGATCTAAACTTATGGGAGGAATCATGGAGCGATCCTTAGGAGCCGGAAACACAGCCAGACACTGCAAGGAGACCTAAGTCCCCCATAATAAGAGTGTCCCAGAACCCAAATGGATGTGAAGCGCAAGGATGAAATTCATAATACTGAAAAACTGACTACTATATCAAACAAACAGAAAGTGAATGAGTCTGGCATACGTCTCACACATTTCCAGCAACGAATAATTGATGACTTGAGCTGCAGACCTCAGGGAGGCACGCCAGTCTCCATCAACAGGCTAGGAATTTGGGAGGACCTGAAAGTACTAGCAGCAAGTCAGAAACCAGCATGGCGCACAGGATAGAGAATACAAGCTGCGACAGTAGCAGAGCAGTACTCTTTGCACCCATTGTCAAGTTTAGGTCCCACTACGGCTTGATACAGATCCAGGAGTGTCTTTCAGTCATCCAGCTACAAATGTGAGACCGTGCCCTCAACTAATTCATTGTGTGCGTAAAGGACACAGAATTTTCGATTGCGAATCTCAAGTCAGCCATGAGTCAAACGTTAAACGAAGAGGCTTGGTCTCCTCCATGCACTGTATCCGAAATTCATCCAAATAGAGGTCAGGGTCTGGGTGAACTCTTCTGATCCTACGAAAGTCCATAGGTAAGGTTTTGTTCGAAGTAAAACAGAACCCTCTCTGGCCCACCCAGCTGGCAACCCTGTCCATTGCTAGCTGCATACTTCAGTCAACATCTGTCATCCAGGAGCCGGCAAACCAAATAGCAATATCACTCACATAAAGGAGAAATACATTCCCTCTGGCAGGAAATATATTTTGCCACTGATGGCAGCAAAAAAGGGAATGCTTAACACACTCCCCTGTGGAACACCTGATCCCGAGCTCGAGGAACAGGGAGTGAGGAACCCATACGGACCTGAAATATATGATTATGCAGGAAATTACCATGTAGCACTGTTAGGTGGCCATGAAACCCAAAACTGAAATTGACTATGGATACCAGGGAGCCATGCCATATCATATACCGTTCCCAAGTCAAGAAATAGCCAAAAGTGTCGTCTGGATGCAAAAGCTTGCCAAACTGTCGATTCAAGCCTAAGGAGGTTGTCAAACGTACATCTCATCCTGCAAAACACACTCTGTCATGGAGAAAAGAACACATTCTTCTGTAGATATCAAACAAGCCTCAAGCTAACCATCATCTCAAACAGTCTTCACACACAAGATGTCAAACATAAGAGACTTAATATTGATAGATTTGAATGATCCTTACACCACTTAAGAAATGGGAGGACTTCATCCATCTTCTGGCTAATATACTTTTATCTCTTACCCTATTACAAAGATTTAATAAAAAAGAACTGAGATTCATACCGTACATGGCGAATCACCGATACAAGAAATGTCATCAGGTCCATACGCAATCACTACACTGCCGGGGAGTAGCCAGTAATTCAGAGAGTAAAGAACACATTAGGCCCGATAGACTTCCTCTCTACTGAACCTTTGATGCCGGAGACAAATAAATGGTCTAGAGGATTCTTCACGTGAGGCATTCTAAAACTTCTGTGCCAGGGCTGATATTATCTGTACTTCCAAGGCTTTGGATACAGATGATTCTTGAACACTCCGTATCGGGGAAGCAAAAGATGAATGGTTGCCCAATTATTTTCCTCTCCTCCTTCAAGATTAATGGTAAAGGAGTGGAAGAGGTGACGGTCGAGACAGTTCTCCTTGAAGTGCGACGTTTTTGATGAACGCACCAATAACAAGCACAAGTTTTCTGATATTGAATTTTAGAAAGGCGATTTCTGAGTTTTCATGCCTCCTACTAGCAGCTATGTAGACACTCTCGCCGAAGCACACTCATTCTGCCAATGAACTGGTTTCCTGCAGAGCTTTTTAAAAGTTCGAGGGATAGAAGAAGACCAGCCTAACATACAGCAGATGTGAGATACTGTTCTGTATCATCAACACTGAAGGTCATGAACACTACCGCGAAGAATACAATTTTCTGCAAACTCTGCCCAGCAAGCCTTGCCCAAACACCAGTAAGAGACACGGTCCACTGGCACAGAGCTGCACGCTTTAACTGCTATATGGCTGTGATCACTGCCGTGCAAGTCAGAGAAAGTCTCGCACAAAAAGTCCAACGAACGATCAAAGGAAACCAATGTAAAATCAGTAACAAACAGAGTACGGGTTTGTACATAAGAATGCGTCGGGGCCCCCTAGTTCAAAGATCCAGGTCCAACGATGACACCCATTTAAGTCACCTAGAAAAATAACCAGTGAAGTTGAGAAATAAGGTGGAAAGACCAGCATATGAGACAAGCACACAGACAGAAAGGTATACAGAGGGCAACAGAATGTGTAATTCCACTCCAGGTGCAACTGAACACACTGCCTGTAGGGCATATGGGATAGGAAAAGAAATGAAAAGAATATCTGTACAGCACAAAATAGCACAGTCACCTCGAGACTTACAATCCAATAGAAGTCTATCTATCTATCTATTGCCAGATGCCTTAATCCCGTAAGGGGTGGCCACAAACAAATCTCCTCCATGTTGCCCTGTCCCTCGCCATTTCATTGCCCTGCTCCCAGCTCACGCACCCCTCTCTCATATACCTCTCCACTCCATCCCTCCATTTCATCCTTGGCCTCCCCCTCCTTCTTCCCTCCTCCACCTCACTCAAATAACACTCTCCTAGTCATTCTTTCACTCTCCATCCTCTCCACATGGCCAAACCACCTTACTGTGTTTCTCCTAACGCTTCCTATCACATCCACACCACAACGCTCCTTCACTTCCTCATTTGTCAGTCTGTCTCTCCATGTGACTCCACATGCTCCTCTCAAATAACTTATTTCCATTGCTCTCACTCTTGAATTCTGTCCCTCCAACAAGGTCCAAGCTTCACTTCCATACCTTAGAATTGGTATCACAATACTATCATGTAGTAGCTTTTTCACTTCCATGCTCACTTCCCTGTTTCTTATCACAGCATTCAAGGAACCAGCAACCTTTCTTCCGTGTTGTACACTTTCAAGCACTTTACTCTCCAAACTTCCATCCTTACTCATCACACTAACGAATACTTTAACGCACTCACAATAAATGTGATGAAAACTGTATACAGTCTAGGAATAGTAAGCGATCTGTCTCCGGCCACTGTCTCTTCAAGACACGTACAGAAAGGATGAAACTCAGACATGTGCAGTTGAAATTTACCTAAAACACCTCTCCAGGTCCATCTGGAGGGCAACATTTACCGGACGAGGCACGAATGGTTACCTTAACGCATTAGTAGGAAGGATGCTTGACTCACTTGGATGAGGAATATTGATGGAGGCAATGAATACTGTTTAACAGAATGGCTTTGTTTACTGGGGCATACTGAATTGGCTCTAGGAGCCAATGTGGAAAGACTAGGCGCCATAGCATTGTCAGTGGTAGTTGTAAAGGGTGCAACAGCTCCTACACCAGCTACCTCCATCTCATCCACGGCAGAGGGTCCAGCAAAAGCAACATCTTTATGCTGCTTCTGAGTGGCTGCTCTGGCAAAGAGCATACTTGGGCAATCTTCTGCCAAGAGCAACTCTGAAAACCATGTTTTGGTGCAATAGCAAAACCAGTTTGAGTTGCAGACCTAGACCCAGTAGGCTGAGGAATAGTCGGTCTGCTTAGATGTGTACACTTGCCTCCTGCTCCTGGAAATTTATCACTTCCAGACACTGTATAGTGGACAGCAGTTGATTCAGTTTCTGGAGAAAACTTGGTGCTGGATGGCTGTCATGACATGTGAGAATCATTACAAGCAGATCCAGATAAAACAGTCAAACAACGGAGCCAAACCAACAACAGAAGGCAAGGGAGAACCGCAGTCATGTTCGGTAGAAGTGGAAAAACTTTGGACACTACCACTGAGGATGATACCGAGGTCCTTTCAGAAGGAACAATTGGAGGACGTGGCCTTGTCGAGACTGATTCATAAGTGATCCCCTGGCATGGACTCACTGACAGGGCCCTCGTTTTACTCTCAGTTAATTAAATCTCTCTGGCACAATGAAAGAGATCTTCCAACTCATATTCATACACTGCCACAAGCCTTTGAGGAAACGGGATTGGACTCATCACAGTGAAGACAGACAAGAGGGAAGGAACACTTGAGACACCTCATCAAATGGCGCAGGTTTTTGGCAAGCTAGTAGCAAGGCGCCGACACCTTCGGCTGATATAATAAAACTACTTAATAGCACCGACTGAGTAGAGGTACATATTGCTTCACCTTTTAACAATACCACACAGCTGACAAACATCAGGCAGATGAACATATCACACATAAGAATGAGGGTGGCTGTTCAGAAAAATTTGTCATTTACTCTCGTATGGATACTTTAAACCTTCACCACACCTTGATCATCTAGTTCCTTCTGGAGGACTCCCGCATTATAGTCAACAAGGTCCTTCGTATAGATAGCACCAAGAAACTGGTTCAGAGAGGTACGAGACAGAACAAGAAAGGGAAATTATCAACCCCAGAAATAACCTGAAGGCGTTCATTCCGGGTGACATCATTAACCTCAACCAGCAAACTGCCATCAGCCTGGGGGGCAACCTTAGGAGCACTACCACATGCCTAAACGAGAGCACGATGCACCTGAAAAATATTTGTTGACATAGATCCTGGCCAGCAGTACTATGGACAATCATCAACTTTGAAAAAGAGCGGATGTCATAATCAACAGGCAGTATCTCATGAACATTTGCTGAGAGCTAAGTAGAATGCCGGCCACGCCGATGAGCAAAAATCGAGATGTGGCTTACAGGCATTTACAGCTCCATTGTCGTCACCAGGGAGAAGTCAACTAAAGATCAAGGACAAAAATCATCTTGGGACGGGCCACAGGTCGTCAACTGTGTTGTGATATCGAGTGGGCAGGGGGATGGTGTCAGGGGAAATTTATGTTTACATCCTGGCGTGAGGTCGCCAGATGTCAGGGGAAATTTAGGTATTTCAAAAGGATAATGATATTGTATAACTCGAGTATACAATGTATAGCTGTGTGTGCTAAGAATGACTATCAAGTCATTTACTAAGAGAGAATAGACTCGTGAAATCGAGCAGCGATTTCACTTTATGCTGGCTCACTTCGCCAATTCTCTAGAGTCGAGAATTTATAGACTTTCTCAACGGTACACAGCAGAGACTAGACACTCAATTAGGCTGTAATATTGTACCGTTGGCCTCTAAGAAAGTTAGTTTCTCCCCTTAACAATCAAAAACGATAATAATAAAGATAAACAGGATCTTGGCTGAGCCAAACTCCTAGCACAACGGATTTAAGGATTAATGCCAAAAGCTGGCCTAAGTACCAGTCGTGATTTAATACAAAGAGTTGTGCTAACGTGGAGTAGCAAAACTATATTAAATAAGTGGGAAAATTAAACACGACTGTTACATTTAACAAAGCTCAAGAAACGAACTGTAAATTTATTAAATACAAGCAAATAAATTTACGTTACAGGACTCCAATTCAAATCAAAGGAAGGGAAATGCACTCACTCACTCAGACAAACAGCTAAATATCTCAAAAGCTTAAGCCTAGGAAAACAAGAAAATACTAATCTGTATGGATGAGACCGAGCTGCTGCGACGATCACCAAGGGGGTGGGAGCTGGGGGACACACGCCAATACAAGCTGAGATCTGAAATCGCTAAGAAATCACCCAAGCCTTAGAGGCGTACCGCGGCGCGCCGTGTCTACAGACAGACTGAGTTCCGATTTGAATACATAGCGTGACGAGCACGGGAAGATGGCACGGCCAGCGTATAACGGCTCAGAGCAGAACCGACAATTCAAAAATTATCGCTCAGAGGAACATACCGCCCGCACATAACAATTACACGCGGTAGAATGACGAAAGTTTTGACAACATGAGCGAATACAAGCACGCGAGCGGACGGTTTGAGAGAATGAGCGAACATCGTACATTTCATAATAATTCGTTCCTCCCGCAAAATCACTCGATGTCACGATTTACTTAACATGACTTTACGATGTAGAAAATTCGTGACAGATGGAGCTGTGACATCAACTTACATTAATCGAGTCTAGAGAAGGAACTCCTGTAGAATTTGTCAATATATATACAGTATATATATATATATACAGTGTATATATATATATATAATATATATAATTTATGCAAGGAAGAAGGAACCAAAGGCCACGGGCCTGCATACTGTTCCTTCCAAGAAAAAGCAAACACAATACAAAAGAGGGCCAAATTCAAGACCCGTTCATTTCGAGATGCCTGGACAAACTGCGTTTGAAAGACTGGAGATCATAGGAAGTAGGAAATACAGTCACAGGAAGACAGTTCCAGAGTTGACCAGTTGCATAAATGAAGGACTGGGAGTAACGGTTAACTTTTGCATTAGAGAGTTGGACAGAAAAGGGATGAAAGTTTGTTGCTAGACGGGTACTACGTGCCCGTCGTAGAGGTGGAGGGATGCAAGCAGAGAGTTCAGAGGAACAGTGACCGTTGAAATAGCGATAGAATAGAGATAAATATGAAACAGTGCGGCGAAGACAAAGGTTGAAGGGAATCAGTAAGAGGAGGAGAGTTAATGAGACGGAAAGCCTTTGACTCCACCCAGTTGAGAAGAGCTGCATGAGAGGAGCCTCCCCACACATGAGAGTTGTACTCTATACACGGGCGAATAAAATCCGTGTACAAGGTCAACAACTGTGCAGGGGTAAAGAAAGTTCGGAGTCGGCTTAGCACACTTAATGTCTTCGAAGCAGATTTCACAAGAGATGTAATATGTTCTTTCCAAGACAAATCCCGAGTGAATGAAACCCCAAGCATGTTCAAGGATGATGCAGGACTGAGCTGGACATTATTAAACGTTAGTTGGTAATCCTGAGAAAGATTTTGTTGGGTTGTTAAGTGTAAGAATTGAGTTTTTGATGCATTAAAAATAACAAGATTATTTT
>JAGKTI010005793.1:27953-43448 GCA_018397915.1 Birgus latro
GGCTTTGCAGATATACAAGCTACTGTCTTAGAGGCAGAGACCATGGGACCCCCTATAGATATATAGGGCTCCACGGAATATGGTGAATAAGGTGGCACAAATATTCCATCTCACCAGAAACTTTGTGGCAGGACGGTGAGATTATTTGCCACAATCCCCTCAACGAAACATGAATTCTACTGTTAATGATTACACAGGCGATGCGTTTGGACCATCGTCTACTAAAAGTCCAACTGCACTGTCTCCTTGCTAATTGGGAGTGTGCCACGGAAAGTGAGTAGGCACTGTTTCAGTAAATCAGAGACAGGGACATGAAACAAACTGGAATCCATGAAAATGTACACGTACAAGGTAGGAAGCCTCGCAGAAGATTACAAACTTGAAACCTGAATGAGTGAAACAGAAAACATTAGTTGGAATATTGTTGGTCTGAGTGAGATCCATACAAAAGGAGAAAAATTCAGCTCCAAGACAGCAATCACCTATTCTACTACAGAGGAAGGAGAAATGAAAGGGTTAGTGGTTATGGATTTCAAATTCATAAAAATCTCAGAGAACATTATTAAATTCAGAAGTGTATCTGTCAGAAGTGTATCTGACAGAAAAGCATGGACTATAATTAGACTAGGAAAAAGAAAAAGATATAATGCAAGAGTAAGGGACCACAAAAACTATACTCATGGCAGACTTCAATGCAAACGTTGCAAATCAAAATATGGAGAAGCATGTATGGATAAATTCGGAGTGGGAGAATGGAATGACAGAGGTGAAATGGTAGTAAGTTCTGGTGAAATGTGTAATATGAGAATAACGAACGCATTTTTGCACAAAAGAACAGGGGGAATATGGACCTGGTGAAAATCCTAATGGAGAAACAAAGAATGAAATTAACTTCATTATAGCAGAAAAAATAACACGATCATGAATGGCACAGTTATCAACAAAATAAATATAGGAAGTGACCATAGAATGGTGGGTTGCACAGCCAGATTCAATTTCACAAGTGACAGAAAGAACCTGGTTAAAAATAAAAAGAAATGCCCAATAAAAGTAACAGACAACAAAGCAAATTTTCAGTTAGAAAAAAAGAACAGATTTCAGGTCTACTTTATGCTGAGTGTGACACTGATGAGTTGAATGACAGACTAACAAATGTGGTCAGAGAATCAGCAGAGGTAATAGGGAAAGCTAATACCCTAGAGCCAACAAACTTTCAAAACTGACCCTCGAGTTCATGAAAAGAAGAAGAGTGATGAAAGGAGAAACAAAAAAAGATGAAACAGAAAGAGCTGAAATAACCTTACCAACAAGAGACAGAGAAAAAAAGAAAAAAAAAATAGATCAAAGAAACCATCAAAAAGAAAAACTCTGAAACATGTCCAAAGGAAAATGGCACTAGAAAATCAACAAATTAAAGCACTGAAAGACAAAAATGGCAAAGTCATTAAATGCAGGGATAGGATGCTGAAGAGAGTTGGAGAATTTTACAAAGAACTGTATTAATCGAAGACAGTTGCACCACTAGCTAACTTTTCAGTTGACAAAAGTGAAATACCATTGGTAATACCAAAAGATGCAAACATTTCTCTTAAGAGTATGAAAAGAGGGAAGGCCCGAGGAGATGAAATAGTAGCAGATTTATTGTCGGATGCAGGAGTAGAAAGTCAAAACAGTCTTGCCCACTTATTTACCCAGCATATAAAGAAGATGAGAACTCCAAAAACATGGTGTAAAGCAAAAGTTATCTTCCTTTACAAAACAGGCGACTCAAAAGATCTTACTATCTACCCATGAGCTTATTACCAGTTATTTACAAACTAATCACTAAAGTCCTTGCAAACACAATGACAACATATTTGGAAGAAACCTAACCTTATGAACACAGTAATAAAAATTCATTTAGAATGTTTCCATCACAACACATTTTAATACAGACTTAAAAAGAAAAATGACTGAAATATAGTAATTTACAAATTTCAAGGGCTCTATTCATTTTTTTTTTTAATACTAAGAAGAAGGAACCAATAACCAGGAGACCGCAAAATGTTCCTTCCAAGAAAAAAAAAAACACAATACAAGAGAGAGCCAATTTCAAGATCCGATCATTTTGAGATGCCTGGACACACTGTGTTTGAAAGACTGGAGATCATAGGAAGTTGGAAATACAGACAGAAGGAGACAGTTCCAGAGTTGACCTGTTTCGTAAATGAAGGACTAGGAATAACGCTTAACTCTTGCATTAGAGAGTTGGACCGAAAAGGGACGAGAATTTGTTCTAGACATGTGCTACGTGCCCATCACAGAGGTGGATGGATGCAAGCAGACAGTTCAGAGGAACAGTGACCATTGAAGTTGCTACAGAAAAGAGATAAAGATGCAACAATGCGGTGAAGAGACAGAGGTTGAAGGGAGCCAGTAAGAGGAGGAGAGTTAATGAGACAAAAAGCCTTTGACTCCACCCTATTGAGAAAAGCTGTATGTTGGGAGCCTCCCCACACATGAGAGCTGTACTCCACACAGGGGCGAATAAAACCCGTGTAAAAAGTCAACAACTGTGCAGGGGTAAAGAAGGTATGGAGTCGGCTTAACACACCTAATTTCTTGGAAGCAGATTTTACAAGAGATGTAATATGATCTATCCAAGATAAGTCATGAGTGAATGAAACCCCAGGCATGTTTAAGGATGATGCAGGATTAAGCTGGATATTATTAAACATTAGTGGGTACTCCTGTAGAAGATTTTGCTGGGATGATATATGTAAGAACTGAGTCTTTGATGCATTAACCAAGGCATCCCATCAATGTATGGGTACGTTGCGACGTTTTGTCACTGCTACACCCATCGATGTACCAGTACGTCGCGCAATTGCAAGGTTCATAATTTGCACGAATTTCAAATTTCGCGCTTGATTTTGGGTACGTAGGCGCAGATGACCTTCCCCTATCTGCCACCAGGCGGGGATACTCGGCAACCCTGCGCAGCAGCACTTCGTTCACTCACCTCTCAGCAGTGACCCATGTCAGACATGGTGCACCGAGGCCTCTCAGATGAGCAAATACAAGCTGCCCTGGACGCCTTCACAGGCGACAGTGTTTCGCCCCTTAATGACGAGGTGGCGGACAAAGACTACATCCAGCCTGAGGAGGAGCAAAGTAGTAGCAGTGGTGATGAGGTACTGTCATCGAGAAAGCGGCGCTACATCACGTATCACGCCGCTAGAGAGGGCCTGCCAGCACCAAAACTCTCTCGAGCCCCTATGTGATGTTGAGAGGGAAAGTGAGGACAAGGACGAGAACGAGGAATGAGCCGTGGGACGTGCTGCCACGTGGTACAGCCGCAAGATAATCACCCATCGTGGCCCCGAGAGGACAGCACGTCGTATACCCAGGTATGGGCCTAGTGTCTTGTTTGGGGAGGCCGGAAGTGATGTGGAAGGAGTGCTTACTGAAAGGGAAAGTGTTGGGGCAGTGAGTGAAAGGGAGAGTGGTGGGAGTGAGTCACTGCGCTCACGTGGTGATGTGAGGCAGCGTACACCACGAGGTGCACCGGTGAGTCAGGAGGGTGAATCACGTTGTGTGGGGATTGAGCGGAGAGGTGAGGATAAGTCACTCCCCAGCACTTCTTATGCTCCCCAATATTCCCGAACCTACTCCCCACAGCCCCCTGATGTTCACCAAGGTCGTAAGGGTAAGGGTAAGGGTAAAGGGTGAAGGAAGAGGAGTGCGAGTGGGAAAGAACCTCCGCTCTCCTCCTGCCCAACCTCCCCCACCATCATCTCCTCCCCACCCCCGACGAAGGCGACGATGGGGGAGACGGTAGTGTTACGAGGAATTGGGAAGATGGAAGTGATTTTTCTCCCATCATTCACCCCTTCACTGAGCAGCAACGAGCAGGCTGCACTGCTCGTGGCATTCACCATGGCTCAAGCAGGCTGGATTTTTGCCACCTGTTTTTCGGTGAGGGTTTTGTCCAGCAGATTGTAGATCAAACTAACATGTTTGCAAGCAGCTGGCGACGTGAGAGTGAAAGACTGGGCACTAGGAGCAGACATTCGATCATTTACGATTACCCTGTTTCCCTGTCAGAGATGTTTATATTTATTTGTCTGGAACTTATGATGGGCATTTTACGTAAAAACAGAATTCTGTCATAGTGGACTATGGACCCTCTCATGCAGACACCGATCTTTGGCAAGATCATGAGCCGTAATCGTTTTCAGCAAATTCTAAGCCGCCTCCAGTTTTACGATGCTGATGATCCCGCCAATGTAAATGACACAGATAAGATGAGGCGAATTAGGTTGGATTTAATCACCTGCGTCAAACATTCCATTCCTCATTTTATCCCTATAGAGACCTTGTCATAGACGAGAGTCTCGTGTTGTGGAGAGGCAGTATTTCTTTTCGCCAGTATATACCCAGCAAAAGGCACCGTTTTGGCTTCAAGATCTTTGTTATGTGTGACTGTAGGACTGGTTACGTGCAAGACATAGTCTTATACACCAGTACACAGAAAGAAATAATAGAAGATCGCAGTATTGGACTCTCGGGAGAAGTGATGAAAACAGTGATTGAAAAGTACCTTCATCGTGGTCACATCCTCTACCTCGATAACTGGTACACTCGCCCTCTTCTCGCTCGTTATCCACACCTGGATGACACGGGACTCTGTGGTATGGTAAAGGTGAACAGGCGCCACATGGTCAAGGTCGGGCGGAAACTAGAGAGAAATGAGGTGGTCATCTTCAAGGCTAATAACATCCTGGCAACAATGTGGAACCACAACAGAGAAGTCTGCCTCTTATCGATGGTTCACCGCCTTTTGATGCACAGCACAGAGTCCGTGGTTTACCGCAGCGAGAGCAGGTGCCGCCTCTGGAAACCTGAGTGTGTTCTGGGTTATAACATCAATATGCGGCTCGTGGACCAGTCAGACTCCATGAGTGTGCCAGGACCACGATGAAGTGGTACAGAAAGCTCTCCTTTCACCTGCTGGACATAACTGCCCTCAATTGCCACCACCTGCATGCCCTGACAACAGGTGTGGAGGAAACCTTTGAAGGTTTTGTCAAGGAACTTTGCAGGGAAATTATTGACAAGTATGCTGAGGAGAGAACTCAGCAACGACCCCGCACTGCCCCTACCGCCCAAACTCCACTGAGAATTTCCGGCCGCCTCTTTGCCACTCCCATCCCTCCACAACCAAATAGACCTAGGCCCCAATGTGTGTGTGGTAATTCCTGACTGAGACCAAACACTCAGAGAAAAGACACTCGCTATGACTGCGCTGAGTGTGACGTGGGTCTATGTATTCACCCATGTTTCAAGGAATACCACACAGTGATGCAGTTCTGAGATGGTGTGATAGCGATAAGACGCTTATTCTCAGGAAAGTATGCGACATACAGACGCTCAGTGAAATTATAAGGCCAGTGAATATGTAAATATCAGTACAAATTGGAAATGGGTATAATATTAGTCGATAAATATTATTTTAGTGCATAAATATATTCTAAGTCGAAGCATTCGTAGCGAGTGTGTAAAGGTGCGATATTCTGACGCTCAGTGTAATTATAAGGCCAGTGAATATGTAAATATTAGTATAAAGTGGAGACGGGTATAATATTAGTTGAAAATTATTATTTCAGTCAATAATTACATTCTAAGTCGAAACATTACTAGTGAGTGTATAAAGGTGCGATATTCTGTCGCTCTGTGTAATTATAAGGCATATATATTTGTAAATATTTGTATAAAGTGTAAACGGGTGTTCTATTACTTGAAATGTATGATGTAATTGCAAAAATATATTCTAAGTCGGGACACGAGTGGTAGCGAGTGTGCTTGCTACTTGATTATGCGATAGCAGTGCGCTAAATATCATCGTAAGGATTGTAAATAGGTGAAAACATTTACACTGGGTGTACAATTTTATAATGGCATTGAAAGAATATGAAACTAGAATTTTTTTTATATATGTTGAAAGATGAGTCACAGCGAGTGCGCTGAGTATGCAAATATACGCTAGCATTATGCTAAATATCATCGTAATAAATGTAAACAGCTGAAACAATTTACATAAAGTCAAAAATGTTACTGAAGCAGTAATATGCACGTAAATAAAATGATATGTTTCCTGAAACAAGAAACTTAGCGACTCAAAGGTACGAAAGTGACCAAACTCGTTATGCTCGCGCAATGGAAGAATGGTTATTTTTCCTATATATCTCATTGAAAACCCTTATATTGTTGTTCTTATTGTTTATTAGATCAAAATGAATAAATGTAGACGTTATTGGCTGTTTCTCCCAAATTTACCTACCATAGAAAACGTGCAAGCCAGACTCATCACTGACAGAGTACGATACCTGAACAGGGGGGACTCACCTGTTCTGACCACTTGGGGATCCAGGTAACTGCTTTCTTGTTCATAATCCTCTGTTTCTCACCAAAAGCGGATGTTTTAGCCCCCCCCAAAAAAATCCCAAAAATGCTCGGGACTGGGGGGTATCGGAGGTGGGAAAGGAGGTGGGAAATCGGTCGAGACGTAATAGGTTAAAAAAAAACAAGATTATTTATACCGCTGTCAGATATACGAGCCAAGTCATCCCTTGTTTGCTGAAGTAACTGCTGAGATGGACGTTGCAGGAACCGAATGGAGAGGTGAAGGGTGGAATCATCAGTGTACGAGTGGATAGGGTTAGATGTGCAGCTTAGAAGGTCACTGATGAATAAAAGGAAGAGAGTTGGTGATAGGACAGAGCCCTGAGAAACACCACTGTTTATAGATCTAAGAGAAGAACGATGGCCGTCTACAACAGCAGCTATAGAGCGACCAGACAGGAAGCTATAGATGAAGGCACAGATAGAAGGATAGAAGCCATAAGAGGACAGTATTGAAATTAAAGATTTATGCCAGATGTCATGTGCAATGGCAAAGCTTTGGCAAAGCCCCGAAATGAGGATGACCAGGAGTCTGAAAGGTAGTTGAGAAGATCGCCAGCAGGGCGTCCCTGACGGAACCTATACTGTCGATCAGAAAGAAGGTTGTGATGGGAGATAAGTTTTAATTTTTTTTTTTTGTTAAGAACTGACTCGAAAACTTTTAAGACATAGGACATTAAAACAATTGGACGATAGTTAGAGGGTTGGGAATGGTCACCCTTCTTTGGGACTGGCTGAATGAGAGCAAACTTCCAGCAAGAAGGAAAGGCACAAGTTGATAGACAAAGGTGAAAGAGTTTACCTAGGCAGGGTGTAAGCACAGAAGCACAGTTTTTGAGGACGACAGGAGGGACTCCATCAGGCCCATATGCCTTGTTAGTACTGAGGCCAGTGATGGCAGAGAATATATCAGCTGAATAAATTATAATGTTAGCCATGAGGAAGTCAGAGGGGGGAAGTAATGGAGGAACAGCATCGGAATCGTCTAAGTTGGAACTGGAGGAGAAAGTCTGAGCAAAGAGATCTGCTTTATCAGTAGAAGAAATAGCTACAGAGCCATCAGAGTGGAAAAGAGGAGGGAAGGATGATGAGGTATAATTGTTAGAAAGGTTTGTGGCAAGGTGCCAGAACGAGGGGGAGGAATTCGAGTTGGAGAGTTGAGAGCATTTAGTACGGATGAAATTATTTTTGGCAGAGCGAAGAACATACATTGCACGATTCTGGGCAGAAACATAAGAAAAACGTGATTCAGGGGTAGGTTGGCTCCGGTACCTTTTATAGGCCCTCTCCTTGTTGTGGACAGTATTAGAATAAGCATGATTAAAACAAGGCTTTCTTGCATTAGCCAAAGGATGTAAGAAAGGAATGTATGCTTTCAAGCCCGAGAGAATAGCCTCCGTAATGCGCAAGGCACACTCAGATGACTCCTGGCCATGGAATAAATAATCATTCCAGGGAAAATCAAAGAAGTATTGCCTGAGGGCCTCCCAATCCGCGGCTCCAAAGTGCCGCAGACGAAGTTTCTTTGGAGGGTTCGCAGGCCGTACCGGAGTGATAGGATGGGTTAAGGTGATAAGGTTATGATCGGAGCCCAAAGGAGAGAAAAGATTAACAGTGCAAGCAGAAGGATTAGTTGTTAGGAAGATGTCAAGTATGTTGGAACTCTCTCCAAGGCAGTCAAGGATACTGGTAAGGTGTTGTACATTATGGATAGAAAAGGTGTAGGCTTGTTCACCAGGTGGATCAGTGAAAGGAGAGGAGAGCTAAAGGTGGTGGTGAACATTGAAATCTCCTAGAATGGAGATTTCAGAGAAAGTAGAAATGGATACAATGTGTTCCATCGTAGACGTAAGATAGTCGAAGAATTTTTGATAGTCAGTGGCATTATGAGGTAAGTAAACAAGGCAGACTTATTTAGTTAGGGAATGACAGGAAAGCCGAACCCAGAGAGTGGAGAATTCAGAAGAACCAAGTTCAGGAACACAAGAATAAGACAGGTAATTGTGTACATATACACAACAGCCACCTTTGGCTTTGATATGACTATAGAGAAAGTAGGAGGAAACAGAAAAGGGTTTGGTGTCAGTTGCCCCGGGCAGCTGAGTCTTGGTAAGGATGAGAAGATGAGGTTTAGAGGAGGAGAGGTGATGTTCAACAGAGGGAATGCTAGAGGAGAGGCCGCGAATGTTGCAGAAATGAAGAAGTGAGTCAGACAGTGGTTCCAGTGGTTCCTGGCAACTCACAGTGTCGTCACAGGGAGAGGGGCCGATGGTGGGGACATTTATGGTCCCCCCTTCCCGCTAGGGACTCCGAGGTATGGTTAGTGTGTGCCATTTTTCTTTTTAACCCGCCGAGTCCCACCGACGTACGATGCACGTCGCTACTTTTTTCCGCGGACAGACCCAACGACGTGAATCGTACGTCATGCAGTTGCAAGGCCCACTGTATGCACAATTTTCAACATTCGCGGGTGATTTTTGGTAGGCATATGTAGGAGACCTTCCTCTACCTGCTTTCAAGTGGGGATACTGCCTGGACCCACCTAATCCCCCCTTCCCCCCCTCCCCCCCACACTGTGCAATTCACCTGTTAGCAGTAACCTAGCCAGTAAAGGTATGTTGCCCCACAGTCTCTCCAATCACGAAATTCACGGTGAAAGTGATTCCTGAGGTGAAGAACAAAGAAACAAAGAAGCTAGAGCTAGAAACAAACAAAACTGATGAGGTGGTAATGTCATAAAGGAAGGTGCCATATACTGGGGTTTTGGGTAAGTGAACATTGCTTATAAACGCCTATATTATTGTATGAAAACCAATATAGACTTGTACTACACATAAATTCGTACCAAATAAATGAAATAAATACGTAATTTAAAGTGCCTTGAATTAGTTAACCCTTCCATAGTTAGTTTTGTTTAGCTAGGTACCCTGAAAAAGAAGGAAAACGTAAGGTTGAGTGACACCTGTATCAACATTTTTTTTACCTCAGGATCGTGATTTCTCTATGAA
Source organism: Birgus latro (assembly GCA_018397915.1). NCBI lineage: Eukaryota > Metazoa > Arthropoda > Malacostraca > Decapoda > Coenobitidae > Birgus > Birgus latro. Next base: position 37,406 of record JAGKTI010005793.1, read on the forward strand.
TTTTCGATGTTTCTCACCAAAAACGATGGTTTCAGCCAAAAAACAAAAAGTCAAAAATCTGTCGGGATCTGGGGGTAGGCTAGGTAAAAAACCGGTCGGGACTGGGCGAGTTAATTTTGAAAAGGAAGTGTAGTGTTTACTGTGCATGTAGATTGGTGTTGACAGTTAGAGAACTTGTACTGGAGAGCATGCTGGCCTACTCTCTGTGTTACTGAAACACTAAAAAAGTTCAGCAAAGGGGGATGACCAGGAACTAGTCCTGAGGGCTGATGAGACGGGAGCTACACCTCTTCCTATCATCAGCTTTTTTTCCTCCTTGGGAGTACTTCCCTACTCGACTAGTGCTACAGTCTACTCCTGAATTTATTGAAAAGAAAAGTATTTGGTCAATGTAAACATATACACAAAGGAAACAACACTATATATCCCATGACTCACATACACATGTAACTTCTCTAGTCTTTGTAACTTCAGTGTTCTTGCTCCAAAACTTCGTTTGATGGGTAGTCACCTGTACATTTTTTCTGGTGCATCCGTATGAATCATCCAGCTGTAGTTCGCCATGATACTGAAATCTCAAAGCCTCTGGTACCTTCATTCCATGTCCTTGATATCCCGATGGAATCTTTCACCCTGTTCTTCACTCACTGTTCCAATATTTTCGGGGGAGAATACCAAATGCAAATCCAAAAAGTGAACTTTGAGGCTCACGTTTTAACACAACTCCATAAACTTGAACAAATTTCTCACAATTTCTTTGTAATTCGGGTCCTGATCGTTACCTAAAACAGAAATTACTGATATCCAAGCCTCTCGTTCCAGGTCGTTCATCACAACGTCAAATTCTGCATCAGAAATAAGTTTTTTAATACCAAGTTCAGCTAATACTCCCTCTATATATTTAGCTTCAAACCAGAGAACTTTTGTCACAAATACATAAAACAGGCTCCATCTTTTAATACGGCTTTGACAAACTGCTTCATTAATCCAAGTTTAATATGAAGCAGTTGTAGCAGCACTTTATCTGGATTCACCAAGCTAGGTCTGATTATGATTTTGGCGCCAAACTGTAGATTTTTTCTGTGTAAAGCCTTGGCTCTGCTGTCGCACTCACTGAGAAATCACAGAAATTTTGCATACCCTGAAATTTTGTACCTTCCTGCTGACTCTATAAGATCCACAGTACTTTCAGGTCCCCACAAGTGAACCAGTGGTGTTCATTGTAGTTTATTTTCTTGAGAAAATTTGCCAAATTCTGTTACGTTTCTTGTGAATGCACAGACTGAGCAACAGGTATTGAGGCATATTTATTATCATTATGGTGAAGTACCCCTTTCAGTCTTCTATCAGATGAGTCTCCATTCTTCTTCATTATAATCTCTGCCAAGTTTCTACAGCAGGCCACTACAGTCACTGCAGTAAACCAAGGCTCAGTGAAAAATGAATAAAAACACCTTTTAATAATTATCACTGATAAAAAATAAAGAAAAAAAAATACTCCTCTGAAGTAATTTACAAGCACACCAGTCAACTGAGTCACACTGAGATAAGTTTCCTGCATTCCTGGACTGTATCACCCATCACTGTATTGTATTCCAGCTATACACTATTCTGGCTTATTACCAAATAATAAAAGTGTGTTGTTTTAAACGTGGATTTTAATATCAGAGAATAATAAATTCAGTCATGTTATTTTTGTTGTAAAATATCCACATGTAAATAATTATATAGTGCAAAGTGCCAAAAAAAAAAAAATATTAGTCAGAGGTAAAAAAAAAAATGTGTTTTGAGAAAAATGTTACACGATGGAGAAAAATGATTTTCATTCTTGAACTCAGCGCCCCACAATATATATAAATCATGTGATTTTTTTTTTTTTAATATTGTGTATCTGTTATTTACAGCATGCCTAGAAAGTATGTTCAAAAGGCTAGACTGGGAGAACAAATGAGTAAACATAGATGGACAAGACCTAAACCATTTAAGATTTGAAGATGACATTGTCCTAATGTCAGAAACATCAGAGACGTTGAAAGAAATGTTAAACGATCTAAATAGAAAAAGTCTCAAAGTAGGGCTACAGATGAATCAGAGTAAAACTGACGTTTAATCCAAATACACCAGAAGGAGTCAACAGAATAAGTAAAGAAATTCTTGAAAAAGTTGAGGAGCACACTTGGAATAAATACAGTACTACAACTAACGAAAGATCATGATAGCGAAATAAAAAGACGCATTACAGTTGGATGGAAATTGTTGGTAAGCATAGAGACATTATGAAAAGTAGTTTGCCAGTTTGTATGAAACGAAAAGTTTTTAACAAATGTATAATTCCAGCTATGACGTATGGTTGTGAGACCTGGAAACTGACAAAATCGATGGGAAATATATTAATCCGTTATCAGAGAGCAATAGAAAGTTGAGTTTAGGTGCGGTGAGGATCTGTCCCTTCTCTCTTTGGGGTTAAGATGCGAATGAATGAGTTTGAGTGGATGAGTAAATTGGAAGTGTGTCGTCCTGTCTCGGCTACCTCCCTTTCCTTGGGGGAAGCAGCCTAGGAATAAAGATAGATAGATAGATTTTATTTTACTAGCCACCCGGCACTTTCGTTCCTCTTGATCGAAAAACCCTACATGCCAAATTTCATTTTTCTAATGTAGTATTTGCTGGTGGTCCATCCTCCCAGAAGTTCACACACTGTGCTATCTGGGCTGAATACCTCACTGGCGCACCTAGTTCCCCCTTTCAGCGTAAGTATTAGCTCCTTATTGTGGGGGTGTGGGTGTCATGGAAGCCGATCCCCCTCTCACTGTTGCATAATTTGGGAGGTCATGGTAGCCTTTCAAGTGTCCAGGAATCGTTGATGATGAGTCTACGACCTGGAACAGGAATTTCCTCTGCTCTTTCTCCTTGGAGACGACAAGGATGAAGTTCTGCATCAGTGAAACTCCTAGCTCAGCAAAGTTGTTCATGACTTTCAGTGACAGGACGGCATTCTTGTAGTCGTTTCGTTCCATTAACGTGGATTGGTCGACGTCCAGGAGCCCATCAGAGGACCCAAGGAAGGACATGTTGTGAGTGGTGCTCATAACCATATCGGGGAGGGTCTTCATTTAAATAACAGCCACATCCAGCTCCAGAGTCCCTCTCTTTTCAAGCTCCTCGTCCCCCTCATTCTCCAGAGCTGTGACCATGGCCCTCTTCATTTCCAAGTCCAGGGACTTGTTGAAGAATACCAAGCCAACCAGCTCGTCAGAGTGGTACCAGAGATGATGACTGAAGGCCTTCGCAGCAGTAGATGTGACGTCCTAGTCACCGTAGTCCAGGGTATCTTTAAGGAACTTGAGGTCGTGCTGAAGAGCAGATGCAGCAACTGGCACTGTTTACCAGTACAGGACATAGATCGTGATGGCAAAGATGACAAACCACTCGAGTGTGGCGAGTTCTCATGCAGTGTACTTGAACTGCCCGTGGAAGAAGTAAATCTTGAGTGAGCTGATGATTTTGGCTATCAAGACGGCAAGATGGTAGGTGCCAGGCCGCGAAATTTGGAAGCCACGAGGAGGAACTGCACCGAAGATGATCACCATGAGGTTGAGCGTCTCCCAGTAATCGTCCCATGGCTGTTGAGCAGTGAGTTGAAGACGATAGAAAGCAGTGACTCTGTCACATTTAGGAGGAAGGTTGGAAAGCAGCTTGAAGCAGTCTGCTGTGATGGAGGTCCCTTCTTGCTTCAAACACTTGAAGAATGGGATGTCCGACCCTAGTGTGACGATGCCAGTGCAGACTGTAAAGATTTTCTGAATCATGACCTCACTAATTTGCTTTCTGCAGGCTAGGTGGAGGAGTTCCTTCTCCATCTTCCACTGAAGGAGAGTGCAAGCCCCAGAGTGAATTCCGGTGTTGCTAGCAGCTGTGTTAAAGGCCATACTTATCAACGAATCCACCACGTCCCATTTTTGCAGGGCAGTGAAGATCTCCCCCGCCATGGCAGCTCCTGTTCGTGGTCGCAGCTTGGGGATGTTCAGCAGCTTCACACTTCCCTCTCCAGACATCAGGATGGGTAAATGCCCAAACTTTTCTTGGCCATCAGCAACCAATTTACTGTCCAAGTGAATGGTGAGGGGAACACCAGGCTTGAAAGATGAGCGCAGAGCTACGACCTTTTCACCCTGGGTCTTGATTTCTTCCCAACCGATGCTCTGTCAGCTCAAAACCATCATTGAAGGATTTTTGACATAAGCAGATGCTGCAGCAGCCGAGATGTGGACAACATTATAGTCACTGGTCTTCACGCGGGCCAGAGCATTAGACAACACCTGAGTGATGATGGGTGCACGAGATTGTGATCGTCATCATTTGGGTGGGAATGCAGAAGGTGACATGATGGGAATGTAGAAGCTGACATGGAAGGTCCAGAACAGGTCATTTATCTTCTTTGCCTTTTTCAGAATCCTCCAACTCAATGGATGCTTCCACCACTGTGCGCTGCTGCTGATCTCGTAATTCCCGAGCTCAGGAAGCATCCTCTCTCTCATGCTTCTTTGCTTCAGCATCAGACAGCTTCTAATCAATACTCAGCATGATGCCTTGGCAGCCTTCCTCCCATTGAGACTTCAAAAATTCCATATCCTCTTTGTTCTTCAGAAGCTTCATGGTTTCTGTATGTGCCAAGTAAAAGAGGTTCTTCAGCTTCAGTTTGAAGTCTGCTTGCCACCCTTCTTCCACCTCCATCTTCCATTTATCTAGGAAGCACCATTCCTCTTACAGAATTTCCACTTTCAGGATCCTGTCTCTGTTCTGTGTCACTGGAATTTTGGCACAATACCATAATCTACCGACCTGAGAGTCCACAGTTGTTGCAGCATGCCATAGGATCCGCTTTTCCTGCCACAATAGATGAAACAGCTACCGGGGGGAATCACCGTTAGATGGCAACTTACCACCTGTGAGCTGGACCAGGGGCTGTCCAGCCAACCAGATCTTGGACTTCTTCCTGGTTTCCTTCTCTTCCTTGCATTTGTTGTAGTCGTCAATCTCCTTGGCAGAAGGCTGTTCGCCAACTGCAGTCACTATAATCAAACATCAAGATTCATTCACCACCTGAATAGATTCCTCAGAGGAAAGACTATGTTATTTACCTTCCTAGCTCAAAAAACAACAGTTTGGTAAGCCAGTCAAATGGGGAATGACGCATTATAGACGGTCCAGCTCCCTACCCCTTATCCTTACCCATGCCTGCCCAGGCGCCACGGCATCTTCTCTCCCCTCTCCCTGTTGCTTTCCCATCCTTCCCGTCGTGAACACGCCAGCTTGCCAATCAGTGAGAGGCTTCAAAAATATGATTCCATTCTCCTAAATAGGGAGGAACTTCAGGGCCGTTGGTGCACCCGAATTCCTTGAGCAATGTACAGAAAAGTTTATATACGGTGTTTTACATCAATGGCACAATATTTGAGGGTGGCCCGTGACGATTTCCAATATTCAGTTTCTCGCTATATACGTAAGGAACACGCTAATGGGTATATATACAGTATACTGTATATATATATATATATATATATATATATATATATATATATAGCAAACTTGCAGCATGGAGGAGGACTTTACCTGTCCTGACATACCATAACCCTCACCTAACTTCATCTCAGCTGAACTTACATCCTAACCATACCAAGCCTATTCATAGAATGTTAGTCTGTGGGATGCTGCATTACAGTTATTATTATTGTTAACATTCTATCACACCTAAAATGACCATATGTCATGTTTACATTATTCAAATGTAAGTCAGAAATTAAGAATAATTCAATTACATTTTTTCACCGAAGATTTTAGCCTTGCTAGTATCTTAGAACATGCCCAATCAGTGTGATGAGCATCAGATTCTTAGTGTTGGAATGAGCCACTACTCTGTTGGGCCGTACTTATACTTATGCTATGAGATCCTGGTCGCCAGGTTTTTCCAGATTATCCTACATAAAATTGTTTTATTATTTTTTTCCACGGAATTTCATGTATATACAACACCAGAATTGCC
>JAGKTI010005794.1:0-42548 GCA_018397915.1 Birgus latro
ATCGACCCAGCAGAAGGTGGAATTTCCAGTAAATCGAACTCAGACTGTGGGAATTACCAACAAATTTGTGGGAGAAGTGGCCTTTTGTGGGAAGTTTTGTGGGAGGACATTTCAGCTTTTAAATTTGTGGGAATTTTATCCTCTTATGGGAACTTTTGTGGATATTTTATTTTTGTGGGAATTCTTTGGGAAAATGAGCCTGGCAATGTTGCCCCGGCGCTCAGTGCTGGTAGTCAGCAGAAATCAGGCACACTGTCAGTCTGCCTCTGACCATCGTCGGTGCTAATAGCCTATACTGTTGGTCTGTGTTCCAAGATTCACATATGGCCCATCAAGACATAAAGTAACTTGGTGGTGGGATGAGGGTGCAGAAGCCGCAGTTAAGGAGAAAAGAAAGCTTTTCCAGGAATGGAAGAAGGGTGGTAACAAGGAGGAATACTTGGCTGCCAAGCATAAGGCTAGAAGAGAGGTATACAGGGCAAAGTCTGAGTCACAGAGACTTTTAATTGATAACCTAAATCATGGGGAAAGGAAAATTATTATATTTAGGGTGGTAAATCAGGTGAAGAGGGATAATCGGGATACTGTATTGTAGGTGAGCAGTGTGTGAAGAATGATGAAGGAAGGGTAGTGGTGAAAAGTGGAGATATTAGAGATGCATGGAGAGAGCATTATAGCTGGTTGTTGAATGAGGAGTTTGCCTGGGACAGGGAAGGTTTGGAGCCAGCAGATCCAGTGTTTGGCCCTTGGCCTTTGATTGACGCTGCTACTGTGATTGATGCAATAGGAAGGATGCAGGTGGGGAAGGCAGCAGGTGTGTCTGGGTTGAATGCCGAAATGTTGAAGGCCTCAGGAGATATTGGGGTGAGGTTAGTGACTGACCTGACATATATGAGTATATATGAGTGTGTTGTCCCAGATGATTGGCTGAAGAGTGTAATTGTAAATGTGTACAAAGGGAAGGGTGATGACCTGGAAAGAGAAAGTTATAGAGGTATTAAGCTCTTAGATCAGATAATGAAAGTAATGGAGAGAGTTCTAGAGGGTATGATTAGAGAACGAGTGAATATTGATGAGATGCAGTTTGGGTTTATGCCAGGCAGGGGGACCACTGATGCCATATTCATTGTTCAGCTGCTTCAGGAAAAATATATTGGAAAGAAAGGGGAACTCTATTCTGTTTTTGTTGATTTGGAAAAGGCCTATGACAGTGTCCGTAGAGAGGTGGTGAAGTGGGCAATGAGAAAGCTTGGGTTGGAAGAGTGGCTGGTTAGGATGGTTATGGCCATGTTTGTGGGTGCTCGCACCCAGGTAAGAGTGAATGGAGATTTGAGTGATGAGTTTTCTGTGAATGTTGGTGTGCATCAGGGGTCAGTTTTGAGTCCCTTGTTCTTTGTCATGATACTTGAAGCCCTCTCACGTGACTTCAGAGATGGACTCCTGTGGGAGAAGTTTATGCTTATGATTTGGTGTTGATTGCACAGAATGAAAGGGGGGTGGAGGAAAGATTTAGAAAGTGGAGAGATGGTATGGAGCACAAGGGCTTAAGGGTAAATGCAGATAAAACAAAAGTGCTGATATCTAGGGTTGGTGGCAGTATAGTCAGAGAAAAGGGAGAGTGGCCATGTGCAGTTTGCCACAAGGGTGTAGGAAGCAATTCTATCTTGTGTTGTGTTTGTGATAAATGAGTGCACAAGAGATGTAGTGGTATTAGAGGCAGACTGCGAAATAATGCTGATTTTATGTGTGTGGCTTGTCGGGGAGAGCAGGTGGAGATTGTTAGGTGTGAAAGGATTGAATTTGCTGGTGAGTCTCTTGAATGTGTGGAAGTGTTTTGTTATTTGGGAGACATGTTATGTGCTGGAGGTGGGGCTGGAGCTTGGTTGCTAGGGTGAGAAGTGATTGGGAGAGGTTCAGGGAGCTGTTGCATCTCCTGACATTGAGAGGACTCTCCCTACATGCTAAGGGGTCTCTGTATGCAGCATGTGTTAGGAGTGTGATGCTGTATGCTAGTGAGACCTGGGCAGTAAAGGAAGAGGTTATTCGCAGGCTCAAACATACAGAAGTGACGATGATTAGGTGGATGTGCAGTGTGTCCCTGCATGCAAGGCCAGGGGGGGGGGGCTGGGTTTATAATCAAAGAGTTGAGAGGTAGTATGGGACTGGAGTGTATTGGTGTTATGATGAGGAGAGGTAGACTGTGATGGTTTGGGCATGTGGAGAGGATGGGGGATGATAATTGGGTGCGGAAGGTGAGAAGTGTTAATACTGGGGGAAAGGTTGTGAGGGGTAGGCCAAAAAGACCTGGGACAGGGTCATTAAGTGTGACCTCAGGGTTAAGGAACTGAACAGGGAGGCTGCCTTAGATCGAGCAGCATGGAGAGCCGCCATAAGGTGACCAAGGCCGATGCTTGCAAGCAAGTTAGAGCCTATAAAAATGAAACGAACTTCTCCAACTTTTCTGTCTGGCCTAGCTCAACCTAGCCTAGGCTATGCAACCTCCTATCTTAGCCTAGCCTGTGACATACACTGATTGTTTTTTTTTGTTTATTTTTATTGCTTTATAAATGTTTCTTTAAACAAGTACTGTAATCGGATATTATTTTGGGGGCTAATACAGTAATCACTTAATTATCCAGACACTCCGTTTCTGGTCATGCTCCGTATACTTATGCTAGGCCTTGACCCTATTAGGTCCGTATCCAGATTTATTTGTCCATACCTAGACATAAGAGTTCCGGGATTAGCGGTTGCCCAGTCTACAAAGTCAAAAGAGTCCTTTGCGTGGTTCACCAGCCTCTCTGTCCACGCACAGGTAATAGACTGTAACCAGCAAGCAGAGCATACGAGACTGTCCAACTCGCTACCAAATGGACAAAGTCCCGCAGCCTCCCCCTGATCACCAGTTACATACTGGCACCGCACATGTATTACAGACCGTAACCCACAAGCTGAGCGAGATTGTCTGTCCGGCTTCCACCCAAATGTTCAAAGTCTACTGGCCCCCCCAGTCTGTGGTTACATACTGGCAGCACACATGTATTACAGACCACAACCCACAAGCTGAAGCAGAATGGCTGTCCGGCTCCCAACCAAATGGTCAAAGTCCACCGGCCACCCTGATTAGTCGGCAACTCCCTGCCATGCATGGCCATCTGCCTCCTTACCGAATGGTCAGTTACATTGCCGTCTGTTCCCTTGATTTATGGGGACCCATTGTTTCAGCCATGTTGCGACATTTGCTTGGGCGAGTGAAAAGGACCCTTGCGCTTGTAGGTCAGTGTGCTGCCTTTTGCTTATTTCTCATAGCCAAGCATGGGTAGAGACATGGCAATGCCATACACTCCCGAGCAATACTGCATCTCGGTTCCCACCTTTGTCTCTCCGCGTGTGGACGTGCTTGGCTGAGGTAAAACAATGGCAGCTTCCATTGTTGCATTTGTTGTGGTGCCCTACCTTCTGCAGGCCTTAATTTTCCTCTGTAGTATTCTTGTGTGTGTGATGATGGCCCCACCACCACCCAAGAAATGAAAGAGAAAGGTTTTGACTTTGGAGAAGAGGTGTGAGCTACTGGGCAAGGTTAATGCTGGCTTGCCAACTTCACACATTCTGCGTGAATATGATTTAGCCTGTTCAACCTTGTTTGATACCAAGAAATTTACAGGCCAAGCTGACTCAGTACCATCAGGACTACAGCGATACCACTGACAAAGGCGACCGGAAGGTGAGGTCCCAGCCCCACCATGCCAGCATCAACCAGTCAACTTTGGTTTGGTTCCACCAGCAGTGGAGTGACGGCGTGCTTGTACATGGGACCAAGTTGAAAGCTGCAGCCAAGAAGTTTGCATGCCTACACACTGTGCACAACTTCAAGGCATCCGAGGGTTGGCTCTTCTGGTTCAAACTTCTGCATGGACTTGATGGCCGTAAGGCACATGTTAAGGCTTTGGACACGGCAGCAGAGGATGTTGAGCTATTTTGCCAGAAAGTGCAGCACCTGATCGAGAAGGAGGGCCTTGCTGTCAGTCAGGTGCACAATGCTGACAAATCTGGCCTGTTCTACTGCTCCTTGCCCACCAACGTCCTGGCAGGAGAGATGAAGAAAACTATGCCTGGTTGAAAGTTGACCACACAACGTGTCTTGATGTTGTGCTGTGCTAATGGTAACAGGATGCACTGCCTCAAATCCGTTATTGTTGGACGTACAAAACAGCCACGTTTTCTCTGTGGGTTAACTGACCCTGTGCCATTGATGTACATGTACGTATGCCGCTATTTGCACGGACAGTGCCATTGACATACATGTATGCCTGCAATTTGATATATTTTTCAAAATTTGATAATTCAAATTACATACCAAAAAAATTGGCGGGGATATTCCAGCATCTCTCTAGGCCTCTCTAGGCCTTCCTATATCATCTATATACCCAACAAGAGTGTTTTTGGCTCGAGTAGCATAGTTACTGATGAAGAAAACGAAGATCTCCTACCTCAACTCAGTGGGTGTTGGAGGTGGCTGATAAATTCTTTGAGTATTACTCCAACATTTTCAGCCACCTGGTCAGGGAGAATCAACCTCAGAATCGACCTATGGCTTCTGCGAGTACTTTTATGGTTGTTTTCCATGTTTTCTCATAATTTCTAACCTATCTAGCAAAAAAAAAAAAAAATTGGCTGGCACCACGGCTCCATGAAGGTCCAAAGTCTGCTGGCACTCGGCAGGTTAATGGATAGCCTGCCTGTTGTGTGGTACCATTTTGTGAAGGCCTGGTGATCTTCAGACATTGGTTTCAGAGACACTTGGTCAAGGAGGTTATCCATTACCAAATGGAGGAACTTGGTATCCCTCACAACCAGGTGAAGGCTCTCCTGATCCTCGACAGTACTCCTGTGCATTTATCAGAGAAGTTGGTTGCTGATAATGGCTGTATTTAAAAAGCCTGACATGCTTGCATGTGTCAGCCTTGGTCACCTAATGGTGGCTTTCCATGTTGCTCAATACTTGGCAGCTTTCCAGTTCAGTCCTTATCCCTCTGGTCACAGTCTGTGGCCTCATCCCAGGTTTTTTCAGTCTGCCTCCCGCAAGTCTAACCCCGACATTCACATTTCTCATTTTCTGTACCCAGTTATCATCTTCTATCCTCTAACATGCCCAGATCATCTCAGTCTACCCCTCCTAATCACATCACCCATACATTTCAGTCCCATCTTTCCTCTCAACTCTTCAATCATAATCCAACCCCCCCCCCCAGGCCTCGCATTCAAGAACACACTACACATCCATCTAACCACAGTCATTTCTGTACGTTTGAGCCTACAAATATCCCCTTCCTTTACTGCCCAGGTCTCACAACCGTACAGCATTACACTCCTTGCACATGCCACAAACAAAGATTCTTTAGCACAGAGGGAGAGCCTTCTCAGGCATCAGCTCCCTGATCTTCCTCCAACCACTTCTTATCCTAGCCATAGAGATATCTCCAGTCCCACCTCGTGCACATAACATGTCCTCCAAATAACAGAACCTCTTCACACACTGAAAAGACTCTCCAGTAAGATCAATTCTTTCATGTCTGACAGCCTCTGCATGCTCTCATTGACACACCGCATACACAAAATCAGCATTATTTCACAGAGTACCTCTAATACATCTCCTATGCACCCACTTATCACAGACACTGCACAAGATGGATTTATCATCACTTTTGTTTTATCCACATTTACTCTCAAACCCTTGTGCCCCATTCCATCTCTCCATATCCTAAGTAATTCCTCTGCCTCCTTTTTCATTCTCTGTAGTCAACGTCAAGTCATCATAAGGGTCCATTTCTGAAGTCATGTGAGAGAGTTTCAAGCACCATGATGAAAAATGAGGGGCTAAGTAATGGCCGCTGGTGCATGCAAACATTCATGGAAAACTCATCACACAAATCTCCATTCACACTCACCTGGGTGTGAGCACCCACATACAAAGTCATAACCACTCTAACCAGCCACTCCTGAGTCCCAAGCTTTCTCATTGCATACTTCACCATCTCCCTAGAGACTCTGTCAATGGCCCTCTCCACATCAACAAAAACAAAGTAGAGATCCCTTTTCTCTCCTATATATTTTTTTCCTAAAGCTCTTGGATAATGAATATGGCAAGAGTGGTCCCTCTGCATGCCATCAACCCAAACTGCATGTCATCAGTATTCACTCTTTCCCATATCATACCATCTATGACTCTCTCCATTACCTTCATTATCTGATCCATTAGTTTTATGTCTCCATAATTTCCTCCTCCAAGGGAATCATCCCTTATACACAGTTACAAATACACTTCTCAGCCAGTCATCTGGGACAACACTCATATATAATTAAAATTATCAAATCATTAACTAATCGCACTCCTTTATCTCCTGAGGCCTTCAACATTTCAGCAGTCAGCCCAAGCACATCCACTGCCTTCCCCAACTGCATCCTGACTGTTGCCCTGCTAACAATACCAGCACCAGTCAAAGGCCAACAAGGGCTAACACTGGATCTCCTTACTAAAAACCTTCCCTGTTCCTGTCAAATTTAGGAACTGGTTTCAGTGCTCTCTCCAGGTGTCTCACTGTCCACCACTGCCTTTCCTTCATCATTTTTAACACACTGCTCATTTATGATATCCTTATTTTCCCTCTTCATCTGATTTGCCACCTTAAATACCATATTCTTCCTTTCAGTGCTATTTAGGTTTTCCAGTAAAAGTCTCTGAGGCTCATATTACCTTATGTCTTGGAGGGGCCCCTTGCCCGTCCACACACTGAATCAATAACTCTCAAGAGACTGTTCTTGGGAGCTTTGTGCTGTTCATTCACACTTCTGTCAACAGCTCTCTGTTCAGCCACTGCTTTACTCATCTCACTATAGAAGGCATCCCTTACTGCTTGATTTTTCAACTCCCATTTTTCCTTCTGGATGCATAGGTTATTTTCCTCACCACCTGCTCCTGGTCATGGTCATTATTTTAATGATGATGATGATGAACTGTTCATGAGAAGATAAAGTATGAGTAGTATATTTTTTCCCTCCACTGTAATTGAGATGGCGTCTGCAAGTAGGCTATCGTATGTTACGTCTGTCAGTTCTTATTGATTTTCCTTCTCAGTAGGTGAGGGCACTCGCCATCCACTCACTTGATGTAGTGCTGCTTTGGGTGTCTGCCCTTTCCTCTCTTCCTACCTTCCTCTTCTGTCTTTCTTTCCATCATTCTTTCTTTTTCCTTCTGCCCATGGGTGACTTTGCACTCCCTCTTCTGTCTTTCTTTCCTTTATTCTTTCCTCTTCCTTCTGCCTGTGGGTGACTCTACACTGAGTGACAAACCAAATGGTTTCTTGTACACCAGGAAACCATTTACTATGCTGGGTGGTAACCATATAACCAAATTATGGCACCTGGTGGTTTAGTAGATAATTAAGGCGCTTCAGTTGGATTGAGCCTGTATAGATTTATATCCAAGGGGTGGTTGGGGTTTATTGCTCACATAATGCCACTCAGGGATGAGTGAAGCCAGTCACTCATGTCAGGACCAATTTGCTTAGCCCTGGGCTCTTACACTCCTCATGGGGCAACATAGGATTGGATGATGGATGGATGGAGGTAAACCTACATTATCATAAGGATTTGATGAGTATACCACAGTACACACTCTATTTTTTTTTTTCATTTTTCGTTTTTGAAGGCTGCAATATACTTGCATGTGTCGGCCTTTTTGGATTGGAGCGTGTAGCATTTTATGACCGGATGCCCTTCCTGATGTCTACCAATGACCCTTGGGTGGATTCGATCCTCCGACCCTATGGCCAGAGTGGAGCGCTCTAACCCACTGAGCCACGGCTGCTACTCTATTATCCACTGTAATTCACCCAAGCCCTATGCCGGTTAAAGTGAAATGCCAGATATTGCATATCCAGTGCAACATTCAGCTTTGAGCTGGATATTGTGATTCTATCCGTCTTGACCCTCTATCCTATAAACTTTACCATGAGTAAAAGATGAAAACTAATCATATTAAAACAATAATGATACAGTACAGGCGGTGGCTCGATCGGTAGAGAGTTGGCTTGCAGTCCTACCGGACCCAGGTTCAAATCCTCGCTGGTGCAGGGAACAGTTTGAGGATTTGAATTTCGTTAAATTAAGCTTTACTGATCTACCAGAAGACCCGCCGACATGTCGTAAAAATACCCCCACTAATACCAATACACCAGTCCTGTATGAGACAGCCCTAGCCTGTATTCAATATGGACGGTGGGTGTTAGCGCCGAAGTGGTGACATGTAGAGGTGTATGGTATGTAGGAGGACTGCTGGGCCTTGATAGCAGGCTATATGAAGCCTATGCCCAGAGTCGGACACATAAAAAAAAAAAAAAAATCAGGCACACTGATAACTGACAGCTCGCTGTGTTGAACAAAAGAGATTGGGAACATTCCCACAATCTGAACGGCCATCAATTTGCTAGTCCGAACACACCACCATTCCATAGGTTTGATACGAACGTCCGAACAGGATGTGGCAGTGTACGTGGCTCTCCCTGTCCTCCCTCCATCACCTCTATTCTCCCCCCATCCCCAACTCCCCGCAATCCCTCTTCCATCCTCCACCACGCTCAGCACTGCCAGGTGTGTCTCCCTCTCATCCCTCTGCCCTTCCCCACCCACGGTTGTCTCCTTTCCCGTCCCCCCATCCTCCTCCACCTCAGCTTGTCTCCTGAGTGTGTGTGTGAGAGAGAGAGAGAGAGAGGCAGGAGGTAGTAAGGCAGTTTGGCTGTCTTGTCTCCCTCCCAGCCCCCCTGCCTTCCCCTACACCTACTTGTCTCCCACCCTCCCCCATCCCCACTGTCTCTCTCCTCATCCCTCAACCCTGCCTGATCCCTGCCTGCCTGGCCTGCTCGTCCACTCTCCCACTGTTGCTGTGTCTGTTGGCCTGATTACTTTCCTGCATATTATGTTTGATGTCTCATTTTTTAGCAGTAGTATTGTTTATGAGGATAATAACATTACCTATGGTGTTGCTGTGTCAGTCTCCATTGATTGAGTAAGGTATGTGCGAATTTAAGTTTGGACCTGGAATGCATTTCTGGCTTTTCTTCAATATCTTATGGGGAAAATTGCTTCAATATCCGACGTACTCACTGAACGAACACACCCACCGGGACACAACACTGCTCCATATTGGGGTATGGGTGTACTGTACATAGTGTACTATTGTATGTTCTGACCAAGTGTTAGCATTGATGGGGAGAAACAGCATGAGGGTTTGCACTCATAAACAGTACAGGACGGTACAGTACACAGTACAGCACAGGAGTAGTTAACAAGGACAGTAGAGTACTAGGACATGAGCACTGACAGGCCATTAGCTTTTCAATACAATACAGTACAGTAGCTTGAACATAGGGTTTGGCGACCACATGGCCAGAAGAGCAGGAACGCACAGGCACGTCTTGACTCTGCGACATCCATGGGCATGAATGAGAGTGTGGCGGTATTCTTGTCACACCAGATAAGCCACACCCATGACAGATTCTGATTGGCTGGCATGTAGCGGGTGTTTTCATTGGCTCCTGAGTTTCGGGATTTTCCCTGGCGCTGGTTGGCTACCGCTTACAAGCTGGTTGAGACCCCTTAAAACCGAATATTGTATTGGATCACTGTTTAAGTCCCATTTCAGTGCCGGATGTTGCATAAAAAACACTGGAAATTGCTTTCATAAAGCCAAGATAGCTGTGCCAGATATTGTGACAATGGATAATTGAGAGTTTACTGTTCACTGCCCGAGTGGTTAGCATTGCTAGCTGTGATGCTGTTGGCCTGACACCACCAGTCAACTCAGCTGTCAGTCCATCCTTCTTGAATCACTAGGCATAACAAGTACATAAGGAAACAATTAGGGGATGTAACTTTAGTAACCTGGATTTATGCTTTGGCCTTGCGTCTCAGGAGAGTGGGTGAATAAATAACCCACCACAGACTTAAAGTTCTAAATTATAAAGATGAGCACCATGGCTATGCACCTCATGGCATCCATTCCTACCTTTAGCTTTCAGTGAGTATGTTTGTGTGTGCTGTGATAATAGGGAATATACTGTTAACTCCGCTGGAAAATGTCTGGAGATATATAAAGTTTTCTTCATTTCAACAGTGTCTGGGTGAAGTGGAGACAGCCAGCAACCCGACACTTTATGACCTGACAGACAGCATTGAGGACACAGATGCCTCCATAGAGAGTGTGCATGGAGAATGTGCTCTCATTCGGCTCAAGAATGGAGGTTATGCATGGGGCAGCCAGGTAAGACAAACAAAGCCACTGAAACAGTTGACACAAGAAAAACTGAAACATTTATAAAGGTAAACAAGTGAAGTACTGGTATTTACACGACGAAAACATACTGTAATGGTAAAAGAGTAAATATTTGGTGTGTATGTGGTAGTAGAGTGACGTGAATGTATAAAGTCATCAAAATGTTAGATATGCTAGTTTTGCTAAACCCTGGTAAAATTTAAATTACTTCACTGTTTGTAAAATAGGGGAAAAAGCCTGAGATAAGAACTGCGTGGTACTGTATTTACAGCATTTACAGACTTGGAATGAATTCAGAACAGGTTTAACAGGAAAAGACTGTGGGAAGTTTTAGTCAAACATGGTGTGGAAGGAAACTGGTGAATGCTGCCATGCTTTTGTGGTGCTAGTGGATTGTGTGTAAGGATACACGTCTGTCTGATTGGTTCAGTAAACGCATGTGACTTCCTACTGAGTATTTAATAAGACAAACAGATCAAAACAAGTGTTGTGGAAATGAGAGATGAGGGAATGTTGCTCACTGGAGTAGCTTTCTTTTCACTTTGACACAAGATTTTTGTATTCAAACAACCATGATATGATCGATAGATCAGTGGTTGCAAAGTCTGAACCAGGACAAATAGACTGACAGATAGATAAGTAGACACACTGACAGATGCAACCCAAAGCCTTACCAACCTGCTCTATGTGCAGGAAAAATACAGCTGTGCAAGTAATATGTTCTTAATAAAGATTGTAAAATTGATACTAAAATTATAAATATATAAATTTTAACCACTAAATCAGTGGTATTTTGGTCCCAGTAATGGCAATGTGTAACCCTAAGTCTTTGTATTTTTTATTTACACCCACAGGAAGTGATTCTGACGAGACTAGTGGCAAGGGTGGTGGACTGTTTTCTCATCCTTCTCTCTCTCTTTCTGTCCTTATGCTCTTTGCTTCCTCTTAAAACTTGCCTTGGCTATGGGAGAGAGGGACTGAGGAAGGGGAGAAATGGAGGGAAGGGGAGAGCATTCTTTGCTCCTCATTCCTCCACTCATCAGCTTTCTCATTCCACTTCTTCCTTCAAGCATGCAGGAAATCAGAAAACTCGTATCACTTACCTGAAATTCTAATTCAATTTGTGCCACATCAGTAAGTTTATACTGCCTAAGAGATATGGTAACACTATATATGAAGAAATGAGAGGAAGGTTATGCTGACAGATGACAAGTCATCACAAGTAAATATTAGCTTTTCATAACTGCAAGCTATGATTATAGCAGTAGTAATAGCAGATAAACTTTAGATTTGACAGATCATATTGACAAGTGTACTGTATAATATCATAAACAGTAATCAAACCATTTTACAGTATACTGATGTTGGAAGAGCTGCTTTTTTTCAGTAATCAACCTGCAGGTTTATCTGTCATCATTGCCTTTCTCTTAGTTTGGAAGCTACTGTATTTCCCTGTAGGTGCTTGAAGGAAGAGTGGAGTACTGTATTTTTATATTGTGCCTGCTTGTCTCTCTTGTATTTCAGTGCAGTGTTTTAATATATACTGTTTGTTATTCTTTTATGTACAGTATTATCCAGAAAATTTATGTAAGCTGAGAACAACTTGGTATAAAATGGTAATATACCTTGCATGTGCGCTGATCTGTAGTTGCAGGAGAGCAGAGTAATGATGCTACAGTAAAAAATCAAAGAAGTTATTTGATAGACACAGTATGTTCATATGTATAAAGAGTTCTGTACAGTAGCAGTATTCTGCTCAAGTACAATTAAGTACTGAGTTTAGAAAATATTGCTCCCCTCATGCTCAGTGATAATTTTTCTCAGTAACAATATAATGCAGATACAATACTTTGACTCATCATTATCACATTCATTTTCCAGGCACTATAACTGTAGTTTCTATTTACTACATGAGTAAGTGAAATCTGTAAAATCAAAGCTAAGAAAACATTAAATTTTATCAGTAATGCTGTACTTTGCAATTTATGGTATTAATTTTGAACAAATTGTTATACCTTCTATGTTAAACAAAAATGCTTCTATTTTGTAAGTATTTTCAGTGTTTATGTAATTTTCATGGCAAGTACTGTATTTATTTATTTATTTATTTATTTTTTTAAATGAATGTATCAGTTCCTCTACTGCATCACTTACTGATTTTAATTCATATATTTCATTTTTCCTCTCTAGGAGTCTTTGGCATCAATTGGCCAAGTGATTGGTGGAGGAGGGGGGTCAGGAGGCACATCTCCTGGTTGTGGTGGAACAGAGGCCAGTGGTGATGGACCCCACAACTCTCTGCTTTCAGAACTAGATACATCATATCGTATCCTGATAGAGAAATACGAGGCTTTGTTGGAAGCACGTGAACAACAGCAGGAAAAACTAGCTGCACATGACAGTTTGATTCACCCAGGTATTGATGAACTTTCTGGCCCCATGAGTCTGGTTATGACAGACAATCTTCATGACAGAACAATCACAGATGATGGGACTTCTGGTAAATGCCAGCGCTGTAAAACTTGCACATGTGATATAAAGGCATCTGACCCCAGGCCAAAGAGTAACCTACTGGAGGAATTTTCTGAGGCAGAGACATCATCATCTGGGTTTTCAGATGGGGAGAGCCGTTTAAGCAATAAGTCGACTCAAACGTGTGGTGATGAAACATGTGATGCAGCTGAAATGCTTTTGACCCCTACACCCAAATGCTTAGATCTCAGTTCTCCAGTCAACCCATGTGATAGAAGATTCCAGGCAGCCCCAGAATACAAGAAGCTGTTCCAGGAAATCTTCACAGTATTAAAGAAAACAGTTGATGAGAAGGATAGTAAAGACAGCCAGAATCAACAACAGTTGCCACAGCAGCAGCAACATATTCTACAACAACAGTCTTCCAAAACTAGCAAAATTCCACAAGGACAAGAAGAAATTACTCCAAGCTCAACAGCATCAACTACAAATAATTACACCACCCCACTGCAAAAGGACATTATCAGTGAAGAATCAGGAAATACAGGAGATAATGAAAACCCCTCAGCACAGGGAGAAATAGCAGATCAGCAGGTGGAGGACACCCAAGATTCAAAGCAGAGAGAGACTGTAACTATAACTGAGGAATTTTGTGAGGCTCAGTCCATGATGCTGAAGAGAGAAGAAAATAATGCTGATGCTGATGCACAAGAGAAGAGCATAAAGATAACTGAGGAAAATAAAGGAGATGAGAAGGGAGAGAGGCAACCAGAGTCCTACCCAACCAAGCCTTTACGCCCTGATTCACTTGATTTAATTTCTAATCATAGTGGCTCACGTCCATCTAGCAGACAGAGAAGGAAACGCAACAGACAGGCACAGAGGTTAAAGCAGGCACAGGCACCACAACTGCTTGACAGCCAGAATTTCTCCCTCCATACACAAGTACAACAGAGACATCACAACAGGAGAGACATTCGAGAATACCACCAACACCACCATCACCAGCCACCACCTCAGCTTAAGCAAGATGATTTTCCAAACTTAGACAATCAAAATGAAGGAGAGAGTGGAAATATTAGCAAAACTCGCATATTCTACAACTCTCGTGGTCGATGTGAACACCACAGATCACGTAAAAATAGAGACAGGAGGCAGCTTCAACCGCAACAGTCAGATACGGAAAACAATGGCACAGCTACCACAAGTGCTTGCACTTCTGCAAAGATTACTTATCCATCAGTGGAAGTAGCCAAACTTAGGAAACTGGAGATGACGTATGCTGAAGCACTGAAAAACTCGATGAGCAGGTCTCATTACAACAAGCGGTATTGAATGGAGGAGTAAACTTACTTACAACAAGATATTGAGACACATTACTACAGAGATGATGAAAGGATGTACCAGTACTGGAGATTTTAGCACTGGAAGGAGAATGATTACTCAGCACTAGGGATAAAATTATACAACAGTCCAGTGCTGACAAAAAGAAAAAGCTCAAGTATTATTGGTCATTTACAAAGTCAGAGAAAAAAAAAAAATCTGAAGCACTGAAAAACATCAAGAAACCAAAAGAACAAAAGAGATGATAAGGCACAGTACAGTACGTGTAACTAAATAAGAGTGAAAAAGGAAATACAGTACAGTAGTCTGTTACATGGTATCTAAATGAGCTAAAAATGAATCACTGCACTGAAAATAGCACAGCAGTGTGACAATATACCATCCCTCTGTTTTGACATTAGATAAAAATATGATGTTACTAAAAATTATTATATATAACAAATGTAAAATTATTTATTGCCTCAGTATAGTATTCAATTTTCCATGAGATATATAACATTCTTAGGAAAACAGGTGTACTGAAAATCAGTTGAAAACTGAAAAATATAGATTTATTACAGTACTACTTTATATTTATTTTCTGTACATATATGTACAGTTTGTACTGTACAGTATTAAGGTGTAGGCAGTGGCGGATTAAGGGTATCTTGGGCCCTGGGCAGTGAGGCAGTTATAGGCCCCCTGTAGGCCCATCAGAAATACTCGCAGACTCATGGTCCCCAATTTTGGCCGGGGCCCTGGGCGGCTGCCCCAGCAGTCCCCCCCTTAATCCGTCACTGGGTGTAGGATGAATTGAAAAATGCTGAATGAGACAGATACTATTGTTGCATTAACAGAACAGTGAATTCAAAGCAGATTCTAATACTACAATCAGTACTTATGTAAGTACTGATAAAATGAGTACTGATAGCTACCTGCTGGTCCCTTAATACTTTCCAGCATCACTTCAGTAATGGCAAAGTAACAATATAAATACCTGCAGTAAACCCTTTAATACAGTGACACCATTTTCATTTTAATCAGGCTACCACTGGATTATTTTATACAGCTTAGGACTTGTAGTCATGACGGGGTGAATTAAGGCAATATTTAACCTCTCCAGTTTGAAAATAATCTCTCCTCAGCCATGTAAAATACTCTGAATATAACAAGAATAATGCTGTAAAAAACTACATTACTGGATTGCAGGGGTTAAGGCATAGCTAAATCACAGCATGATTATGGAATAATACCAAGGGGGCAAGTAGGATTCAACAGTCATGGATTGTTATAAAAGGCTGTGGCAAATCATTGTAATCTTTGGACCACCAAGAACAATGTCCAGGTGCACAACCTTGGAATCCAACTACAGTACTATAAGTTGGGAGCTTAAGATGGCATCCAAGATGGCTGCCATATCCATAATCGTTTGTAAGATGGTCATAATTTGCAGTAATTTCAAGTGTAATACAAGTTTTCTAGGGTTTTTAGGGACAAGTAATTCATTTTTGATAATTTCATAGTAATTTGACACCTTTACCTGTAAAATCAACTACTGACAAAAAATGATGATGATGATGTAAGTTTGAAATCCAAGATAATGTCCAAGATGGCTGCCATATACATAAATGTCCATAAGCTAGTCGTACTTTACACTAATTTCAATGTAATAAAAGTTTTCTAGGATTTTTAGGGACAAGGAATTCATTTATGATACTGTCTAAGTAATCTGACAAGCCTTTACTTGTATTTACCTTCCATCCTTATTTTACCCATGTATTGCACAATTACTGTACTTTTTTTTTTTTTATCCCACCTCATGGTGTGCAAAAAATGAAAAAAAATTGTTTTTGATTATTATAAAGTTGAAGATAAACATTCGGGACATCGTACTGTGAAAAAAAAAATCTCTCTCTCTCTCCGTCTTTGCATAGTGTAGTGAAAAAATTTTTTTGTTTTTTGTTTTTGTTTATTATAAACTTGAAGGTAAACATCCAGGGAATCATCTAGTGAAAAAGAAAAAAATCTCTCTCCGTCTTTGTGTAGCGCCATGCATAAGTTTGCGTAGAGGTGGAGTAGTTACTGGTGATGCACAGCCACTGGAAGGTTAGCACAGCCTGAGCTGTGGCTCGCAACACGACGCTTCCCAGCCTGAGCTGTGGCTTTCAATCCATGGGTCAATGAGGATGGCACAATGCAAGCATGTGGAACAAAATAAAGTCTTGTGAAAGGTACAGTATAAAGGAGGATACAGGCATATGCAGTTGTGAAAAGTTGCCACCAATCAATACAGCATGTGCATTAGTGATTATTAATGTCATGCACTGGGTTCATCGTTTGTCATTTGTGAAAGATGAAAAGGTCTCTGCCATTGCACATAGATACCAACAAGTAATTCTCATTGAAGTCCCAGTTAATGCAGTGGCTGTTCACCTGTGTTTTGATTGCTACTGAAGTCCAAGTATGAACCTCCCTCTCATGAGAGAGGGGGGAGTGAGCCGGGAGCAGGGCAGTGAAATGTCGGGGGACAGGGTGACATGGAGGCAGTTTGTTTGTGGCCTCCCCATACGGATTAAGGCATTTGGAAATAGATAGATAGAATAAATTTTAAAAATATTTTGTAGTTTTGAACATAAATAATTTTTTTAAATTTTGAAGACAGATAATATGACAAGTGTCCTTGAAACATGAATAAATACAGTACTCGTATTTTTACATACATACAGTTTATTTGACAAGTTATCATCATATAGTTAAAAAGAATCAGCAACCATCTTGGAAGCCATCTTGGATTCCCATATTACAGTAGCTGGTGTCTGAGGTTGTACACCAGAATATTGTTTGTGATGGTTCAAGAATTAAAATGGTATGCTAGAACTTTTTATAACAACCCATGTCTTGCTGACCAGAAAAAATGGCTTTTGCCCCCTGGGTATAATGTCAAAATTAGTCAGGTAGAAATACTAAACATTTTTTTTTGATGTGGCATAAGAATTTTATTTATTTATTTTCATATCAATTTGGACTTGATTTTAACAAAACATTGTTTAAAAAGTATCTCTTTAACAAAGTGAATACTGAAAATCAATACATGTAAAAAACAGTTTCAGTTATATTCAGCTGAAGTAGTAGTATGATATGTGAAATTGTTTTCCTGTTGTATACACCATAATAACATATCAGCCTGACTGTTCTGAGAAATTAAGTAAGAACCAACTGCAGCAGACACTCAGCAGCTGGCAACTGAATGTATGATGATACAGTATTTTTGTTTGGTGATACATATCTACCATATAATGCAGTACAGTATGTAGCCTCATCAAGTACTCATTTTATTTGTCAAAATATACCTTTTGGGAAGGTAGGCTTTATGTGAATCACAGCAAGTGACTCCTAAATTTAGGAAAATTCATTTACTTATGTTGGCATCATTTAATAAACATTTTCACTTGTAAAAACTATGCTGAAAGCTAGCCTACAGGTATGACAACAAGCAAGTCATATTTTGGGCTTCTACTGTTAAATTTTTTCTTTTTGTTGGAGGATGATGCTTTGTTTCTTCTTCATTGTTTCTGTTATTAGTTGTGCCAAGTTATTAGACAGCCATGTTACTGAGACTCCATGGTGTTATTTGCAGACCTTAAGGTCTTATACTGTACATTCTTCACAGCAATCTGCCATTGCCACATTCAGATATTTAGTTTTCATATCATAAACAGTTCACTGTATAAAATGTGCTCTTTCCAGATTCTCTTTGCCTTGTAATATTCAGTAATAATCATGTGCCAAACAACAGGCAGGATTTAAGTATAACAGCTGCTTTATAAAATGCAAATTTTGATAGTGCATATATGCCACCATTTCTCAGGATCCACAATTCAAATCTGAAAGATCTATCATACATACTTTTTTTTTTTTTAATGTATCACAGATTTAATCTTTCATATTATATAATGACTAGAAATCTCATTCTTACTTCTTGCTGTTTCCGTTATCCTTCAAGGCTACTATATGCTACATGTCTTTAGTCTAGTTTTGATTTATCATGCTGCATTGTCAGTCTCTGGTCATATCCAGAGCCACATGTGGACAGAGTTTTGTCACTTACCTCAAAATTTATAATGATGTGTTAGTTCAATATGAAGCACAGTAAATATAAACATGTCTTCTTGTACTGTTGTTAGTAGTATTGGAAGTTATTGGAGGCTTAATTATTATTATTATTTTTTTAAACACAGTGCAAATCAAATAGCACTGTGATCTGGCCAGACTGTATCTTCATGTGGTCCTGGTCACCTGCATGAAACCTGTATGGTGTTACTTTAGTGTTTCCTTCATTCTGAGTGCAATATACTGTCTTTGCAAAGATTTTTCCTGTCAGAACTTCTGCGCAGTTCAGCATAGTACTGTACTATATTTCTGTGTCTTCTTTGCAAAGTATCTTGCCATAGCATTTAATTTTGATGTTCCCATTGTGCAGATATGATGCTGCAAAAATGTATAAATTACTGTTACAAGCTGCAATTTTCCTTCCATTATTTGCAGTCCAAGCTTTCAATATTCATGCATCTTAATTGTGTTCAATATTGAATGAATTTGCTGTGTAAGAAATGCTGTGTCAAGTACAGTATAACATGAACAGGGAAGCCTTTGGAAAATACAGAGAATTACTACTTATTGTTAAAAAGCAGCAGTTAAATGTTATGTAAATAATTTTACAGTAATTGGTAAATGCCGACTGATGAAGAGTAAGTAGATAATCTGTTTTCATGTTTATTGGCATTTAAAGATTTTATACAATATCTAAATACTGAATTTACAGTGGTATGTGTAGATATTCATTACAGTATGTATTTGGAATGCATGACTGTGCAGAGATGATGACAAGGCACATACTGTATACAGTTATTGTAACTGAAACATAAACAGTAGTCATTGCATTTCCTGGTTTTCAATATTCAGTTATCATTATTTCATTTACTGTATTGTCCGTTTTTCAAATAATGGAATTTAGGAAAATCCTCATTAACTTCACATTTCATCATTGGCATCATATTTATTTGTGCATTTTATTGTTAGGATTGCATTATAGGGCAATGTCTGTTTGTATTTACAGTACAGTACTTCCAAGCCTATATAGTCCAAACCTGTTGTGTAGCCTGGTATACAGGGTGAATCAGAGGCAAGGATTCCTAGACTGTTTCTTTTTCTTTCATGTCTATGTTATTTTATCTTCTTTATTTACTCTATTTGCTTCCAACTCTGGCATTACCTGTACACCATGTTGCCCTTCCTAAAATGATCTGTATTCCAGTCAGTATTTCCCATCCTGATTTTGTGCTGTCATCTCTCCATGTATTCATCATTTCTGTTTGTAATTCATACCCCTTCAGCATTCTTCCCACAATATTCCAATCCTTTTCACCCTCTAG
Organism: Birgus latro; assembly: GCA_018397915.1. Taxonomy (NCBI): domain Eukaryota; kingdom Metazoa; phylum Arthropoda; class Malacostraca; order Decapoda; family Coenobitidae; genus Birgus; species Birgus latro. Next base: position 19,558 of record JAGKTI010005794.1, read on the forward strand.
AACCCAGCCTCTGCCTCTCATGTATACTGCTAATGTTAGTGTTGTCCCGTGTAGCTCGCTGAGGGTATTTAAGAGCAAACCTGAGATTCAAAGTAATAACATGCCCATCTCAAGTCAGTTGGACACAATTTTCAAGCCAGTCTTGACATGGGGATGATATTCCTCACTAGATCAGGTCAAGCTGTAGCTTAATTCGCCAGCTAGTTGATATGACGCTGGCCTGAGGTGATGCCTATACACAATACAATAAAGGACATTGATGGAAGCAAGATCTTTCATTTATTGGCATTCCTTTGGCAGCATAATCATCATTACTGTTATCAGCCAAGTTTCTCACTCTTCCAGTAGACTGGGAATTTGGTAGGACCCTTTTAAATAAGGAAATGGTAGCCTACCATAAATATAAACACAGAAGATATCACTAGGGTGCCCAGTGAAATGGGTACTACATCTATTCACAAATCATTATATCCTCCAAATTCTGGTAACTGATCCACCATTATAATAGGTTAGCCAGCTTGTCTAATCGGGGATGGTGGAGATTTCTTGGTTTGCAGAATATTGTGTTGCTCTTCAGTATCAGCTGGTAAGTTGGGCTAAAGGTAGAACATCGTTGATGAAGCTGAAAACCTCAGAGGAGCCTCCTGTTGGTAGTGAGACCTCATGTTATGCCTTGTGAAGCCAATGACCTCCTCTTTGATGGTGCCAGCCCTGTCATTCAATAGTTTGTCTCAGCTGAAGCTCTGGTTTTGGTAAAATGATGAGCAAATTCTTGGATTAGACCAGTTGAAGAGTGGGTGCTGCCATCTGTCTGCAGCAGTACCTCAGTTGGGATAATGGTGAACTAGTTACTGAGGTAGATGAGCACCACTTCCTGTCATATAAGTTCTTCCTGGATTTTTATGGCTTGTCTGACAAAGATTGATTATGCAATGTTATGCTTGAAGGGCATTGCAGGACAGTATTATTTTTACCCACTGACTATGAATAAGCAAGACCTCACTATAACAGACTAATTGGGGCTCAGGCCAGTCCGAAATATGTGATTTTCCGATAAAAGCGACATCTGGACTTACCCCTGCTAATCTGGACTTTTTCCGATATATCAGACATTAGTCCGGATTGCATCAGTGGTTTTCACCACCATTGCAGTACTGTATTGTACTGTGTTATACCTTCACTACTTTAATCAAATGGTATAATAATACTGTACTGTGCACTGAAAAACATGTCTTTTACTTGTCTTATTGTGGTGAACATAGCTGAAGTTGTCAGGCAGTCCGTACTGCTTTCTGACTATATCGGACTTTTTCCGATATATAGGAGTTTAGTCCAGTAGCTCCTCGAGTCCGATAAAAGCGAATTCCGGTCTACTGAAGTCCGTTATATCGAGGTTTTACTGTAATATGTTTATTATATCTGGTGAGCTCCTCTGTGGGGTGACATAGGATTGGATAATGAATGAATGAATGAGAATTGGGATTGGCCAAAAGATGTACATCTTTTGTCACCCCAGGGTAAATCTGTATCCTGATATCTTGGCAGGTGGTCATCCAGGAACACTGTGATTAGGCTGAGGTTGGGTAAGTCTATAAAAAAAAAGTCTCTTCTTCACTGAAACTCTTATTCCAAGGTAGTAAAAAGAAGGAAAAATGGCTGATGTTGAACAAGTGTACAAAAGTATCTTCTTTGCTGAAACTCTTATTCCAAGGTGGCAGCATAAAACCATAATGGGAACATCACTGGGCACTAGGTAGACAACCCCTGCTTGAAGGTCTTCAGTGCGGTCCTCTGGTTCATTACCATCCATCTCCTCTCCAGTCTTCAGTGTCCAATAGAAAAGTGGCTTGTCCTAACCAAATCATAGTACAGTACTAAGGAGGCTTTTGTAACCAATTACTGAATTGAAGAATTATGTACAGTCTGATGTTTACACTGTGCTTTTCATTTCCCAGGTGAATATACTGTATAACACTTTAACGGGTTCCCTTTTTTTTGGTTGGTTTTAACCTGTCATGAAGTGTAAAAGAGGATGATGATGATGGTGGTCTTTTTATATGAACACGTACAGTCTCTGGAAAGCTTTTTGCGCTTCTGTATTAGATAGGTAGAAGTGATGGAAGCAGAGGGTGTCATTTAAGATTTTTTTGCAAAGAGCAAGGGCTGAAAAGCTTTGAGCTTTTTTACCAAAGTTGGAGTAAATTTTAGGAGTGAATGGAGACAACTTGTTCATATTCATAGGAATGGCTCTGTGTAATTTTGAACATAAGTGAGTCGAAAAACCGTTTAAACTTTCGGCCAGGGCTGGTACTGGTTTGTTTGCTGTATTTCTTAACTACTCTAATAATGCCTGAAATACCCACCCCGATGAAACACCTGGGGAGGGAACACCACAGGTGTGATGGCGCAAAGACCACCCCACGGAGGGACAACGGGGTTGCAACACCCACCCCACAGGGAGGCCACCGGGAGGCGCATCTAGGGCTAAGGCCAGACAGGCCTACGTCCCTCCCGACCTTGTGTATCGCGACGGCTCGAGCATTTTGCGGTGGTGACAAGGCGGCGATGCGTGTTCTTCTGCCACAGATTTTTGAGAAGAACGGGCTTCCGCGCATTGTCATCCCGCAGTGCTTTGCCCGCGATACATATACTGCCCCTCGTCAGGAGCGTCGCGCCCTAAAGCTGCAGCCTTCTAGACCCCGCCCAACACCGCGGGTCAGGCTCCAGCTCGATGCTCCCCTAAACCGAGCATCTGCTGCCACCCCCACTACCGTTGCTGCACCGCCAGCCGAGCCAGCCCAGCCAGCTCCTACTGTTGATTCCCTCTGCTTGCCGTCAGCAGCCGAGGAAAGGGCTCCTTCTCCCGTCCCCTCCACTGACAGGGAAGAAGTGGACCTCCCGCCCTCGACTCCTCCACCTGCTGTTGATGGCGAGCCGAGGAGAAAGAAGAAAAAGAGGAAGGGGAAGAAAGGCGGGCCTCCACCACCGGTTGAGATGGAGACAGACCATCCCACGTCTCCACCATCTCCACCGCCTGCTTCCACCACCACCGCTCCTCCACCTCCACCGCCTGCCTCCACCACCACCGCTCCTCCACCTCCACCGCCTGCCTCCACCACTGCTGTCCGCCGTCAGGAAGTCTTGGCCCGACTCCCTCCACTGAGAGAGGAAACTCGCGCCCATCTCGAGTCTCTCTCAGTGGATCAGATCTTCGAACAACAAGATCGTTATCATCAGGCCAACTTCTCTGACGTGACGGACTCCTTTTACCGCCTCCACGTACGCTGTCAGCAGTTCCACGACCGCCACGCCGAGTGTCTGCTTGTCACGAGCGAGAGCCACGCCGACGATGTGGCCATTTTAGACTACATCGTCCGAGCTATTCTAAAACATCATGGTCAACACTAGCTGCGGCTAGTTCACCTGCTCTCCATCTGCAGTTCCACCACTACGGGCTCTCCACCCTGAGCCCGTGCCACATTCGTGTGGCGAATCTAATCATCATCATCATCACCATCGCAAGCGAAATCTCGCTCACCGTGAGTCAGTTTGGCTAGCAGCTCGCAAAACTGGCTCGCATGTTAGCCAGTTTTGTCCCAATGTGACGGCAGCTTAAGGCCAACTTCCCAGGGTGCCATTTCTGCCAGGGGAGGGTGTATAAGCTCCATCGCTTCACTACCCTTTAACCTAAGAAGAAGAAGAAGAAGCCGATTAATTCGGAAAATATAGTGCCATGGCCCACTGTTTAGCATATGTAACAGCGAAACAAACAGTAAGCTAAGAATGGTGATGAGACGAGTGCCGGTGTGGCGTTAGAATCTGTCCCCCCTGTCCGCCCCCTACGGCGCATGCGCGGGATTGCCAGATGCCGCCACAAATATGCCATTTGTACTTGGTTCTCTGTAGGGGTAACATGATCGGAGACTCGCCCTTTGTTTACAAACGGCAAATGGTCACTCCGGCTTCTCCTATCATTCGTCTCAGAGCTTTCTCGGGTAGTTTCCGCCTTTAAATTAAATTAGGTTAGGTGGGTAGCAGTAAAAACTTGAATTTCTAAGGTATGAATGAGTTAGGTTGGATAAGCATAGTTATAATTAATCATATAGGGACGAATTATCTAATCTCTTAGGCGTGAGAATTGCTTTAGCTTTGTTCTCATGTAATTGGTCTTACCCAATAGTATCTTTACAGGAATGAGTCAAGTTCGTACTGCCCCGTGTATTAAACCATTTTTATCATACATATCCTTGAAATTATGAATTGTTTTGACACACACTACTTCATTCGGTAGTGCATTCCACTGATCAATTGCCCTATTAGGGAAACTGAATTTCTATTCAAATTTACTACTGTCTCACGCCTGACATAAAAGCATTGAGGCGAATGATACGAGCAGCCGGAATGACCATTTGCCGTTTGTGGGCGAGAGGCTCCGATCATGTTACCCCTACAGAGAGCCAAGTACAAATGGCATATTTGTGGCGGCATCTGGCAATCGCGCGCATGCGCTGTAGGGGCGGACCGTAGGTGGACAGATTATAACGCTACACCGGAGTTTCAATGTGGCGGGCAAAGCTACACGCTCACTGCGGAGATAGCCTCTCCATATTATAGAGCTCAGTGACTTATCCGCTCTCGAGGTCTGGCAACGGGCAAATCACGCCGAAATCTTCGGTGCCGAAATCTTCAATAATAAAGATTTAGGGACCGGTGTGAAAGGTAAGGAAGGCACGCAGGATTTTGATGAATATATGCATAACTTTCGATCTAGTTCGTTGAATTATAGATCTTCATTGTGTTCCGTACAATGTGCTCATTAGAAAAGGTGGTAATCTTATATTAAACCAGACCTGATCACTTGCTAGTTAAGGAAGGCTACCTTACCTGTTCACTTGATCACAACCTGGATACTTGGAAACTGTAATCTACAAATCTCTGACGCACTGTTCCTTATGATGGGTGGCCGCTACAGAAACACCACCAGATATATTTGTGTGTACTCAGCAACGACCCATCTTGCTATGACACCACCCTTTACATACTACCGAGTATACCCTCGCACCTTATCACCCGCTACTCGCACACCTCCAAACTGGCACACTCTTTCTGCAGGTTACTCACAGAACATTCCTGGATGAGGCAGAGCCTGTAACTCTGATGCCTCATATCTCTCTATAAATTTTCACAGGTTACTCAGAAGATTCCTGGAAGAGGCAAAGCCTGTAAATGTGGCTATGTGTATCTCTCACAATAACTCCCACAGACGTGTGGTTGTTATGGTTGAGACAGTATTCTTGTATTAAAGCTTTATAATCAGACTTTTGTACTTGGTGAATCCATTTCTTATCTAGCTGTGTTCATTTTGGGTTTAATTCAGGAAGTAGTTTTTAAAAGCTTTTATTCGCAGATATTGAAAAATAGACTATGTAATGTTAGCTGGTTGAGTTTTAGCCTTTGCAACTCATTTACGGTAAAAAACTATGCAGAAATATATAATTGATATGTAAGTTAGGACCAGCAAATGTTGCTTTCAATGTTATTTTAGGTGGTATTTTGTGAAAATACATTATTTTTAAAAAATGAGATTAAAATGTTTTAGTAAAATGCAGGTGATTTTTTTTTTTTTTTTGCGGAAGATGAACAAAGGAAGGAAAAACATATTAAATAAAAAAATAATCCATACGCCAGATTACAAGTGTCCTTCAATAATAGAAAAATTTGTACCAGTTGGGTGAACTGATATAGGTTGAAGGTTGGGGGGAAACTACTCTGGGGAAGTGATTTCCAGAGAGATGCAGTTCGGGGAATAAAAGAATCCTGATAGGCAGAAGTTCTACAACATGGCAGTGTGACAGTTGAGTCATAAGTACTAGCTACCAGATGCCTGTTTAGTATGGGAAGGCACAGAGAGGTGGCAAAATGAATGCAACTTCGTCTAAACATTGCCTAAAAGTATCAGTAAAATAATGCAAAGGAGGCAACATTTCTTCTTATGGTACTTGCAAGGGAGGCAGCTAGTTCATTTGTAATTGCAAAGTTATTAATAATTCGTACAGCTTTGATGTCAATTTTGTCCTGTTGTTTTAGTGCAACCTCTCCACATCCAGTCCACAAGGATGAGCAATATTCCAGCTGAGAGCACACATGACTTGTAAATTAAAGCCAACTGCTCATCAGTGAAGTACAGTAGTTGTACAATAATCCAATGGCTGCTAATAAAAAATGAAAAAAATTACTGTAGCCGTAAGTATACACTCATGGACTACGATTAAGGTAGCCGTAACCTACACATGGACTATGATTAAGGCAGCTATAACCTAACCTAACTGATCCACCAAACATAACTGCTAAATTCTAGAAGTTTAAGCTGAATTGTAGTGGTATTAGCTTAACCTAACAACTCTAGCATTCATTATATGTATAAAAGCTTTGTAAATGCCATAATCGTAGTCTGTGTGTGTATGTGTATGTGTGCTGTAATCCTAGCCGCTTCCAAAAAAGAAAAATTATCTTTGAATACTCACTCGATGTAGTGCTGTTCTCAGATGTCTGCCCTTTCCTGTCCTCCATCCTTCTTTCCTTCCATCCTCTTCCATCTTTCTTTCCTTCATTCTTTCCTCACCCTTCTGCCTACAGATAACTTTACACTCCCTCTTCTGCCTTTCTTTCCTTCATTCTTTCCTCTTCCTTCTGCCTGTAGATGACTCTACACTGAGTGACAAGCCAAATGGTTTCCTGTAAACCAAGAAACCATTTACTACGCTGGGTGGTAACCATATAACCAAATTTTGGCGTGTGGTGGTTTAGTGGGTAATTAAGGCCCTCCAGTTGGATTGAACCAGTGAAGGTTTCCATCCAAGGGTTGGTTGGGGTTTATTGTTCACATAATGCCATTCAGGGATGAGTGAGGCTGGTCACTCTCATCTTCAGTGTCAGGACCAACTTTCCTAGCCCTGGGCTTCTACGCTCCTCATGGGGCAACATAGGATTGGATGATGAATGAATGAATGAATTGATTCAGTGACTTTGTAAAGTTATATAAAAGTGCATTGTAGAGTATGAAGAGGGTCCATCAATAAATATGGAAAATATGATTACATAAGGGACAAGTTAGGTTAGAACAGATTTGGTTAGGTTAATATGAAATAGGTTGGGATCAATTTGCCTAGCCCTGGGCCCTTATGCTTCTCATGGGGCAACATAGGATTGGATGATGGATGGATGGATGGTTAGGTTAGGATTAATTAGGTTGTGTTAAATGGGGGACCTCTGGAAATCGTCTGCCACCAGATGTCTCTCACTGTTAACAGCTTCTCCATTCCGAGCATGTGTTCAGTTGCCATGATTTTTCTCTGTTGATTTGAGAACCTTTGTGGCAAACTACCATCATACACTATTGAAGTATTGAAAAAGCTTCCGGTTTGTAACAAAATGTAACAGGAGAGTATGAAGATGATCCATCAATAAATATGGAAAGTATGAGTCGCCTAGCCCTGGGGTCTTATGCTCCTCATGGGTCAACATAGGATTGGATGATGGATGGTTAGGCTAGGATAAATTAGGTTGTGTTAAATGGGGGACCTCTGGAAATCGTCTGCCACCGGATGTCTTTCACTGTTAACAGCTTCCCTGTCCCGAGCATGTGTTCATTTGCCGTGATTTTTTCTCTGTTGATATGAGAACCTTTATAGCAAACTACCATCATACACTATTGAAGTATTGAAAAAGCTTTGTAACAAAATATAACAGGGGAGAATACATTGCTCTCGTTTTATTTCCCCCAAAACAAAGCTCAAATTTTGAAAACCTGGCACTTGCATACAGTAATCCCTCATTTATCTGGATTTGCAGTACTGTATCCAGACCTGTTTATTATCCGGACGCTGGCCCTTGGCTCTATTAAACCATTATCTGAATTTACTTGCTATTATCCCAACGTAAAAACCCCCGAGAACTTTGGCTGGCCAGCCGACGTGTTCAGACATTCAGTATCGTTGTCGTGAGCGGGAAGTAGGTCGTAACCCACAACCAGAGCTAAAATGTGTGTCTGCCCCTGTACTGAATGGTCAAAGTCGCGTGCTCGTCCAGTCACTCCCAACGAACCTTCAGCTCCCGAGTAATACGACTGTAATCCACAAGCGGTGTCAAAACGTCCGTTCGCATCCCCAGTGAATGTCCACAGTCGTGCGGCCACCGGTTTAAGTCTTTCCTAACTGCTGCCGACAGTGTAAGACAGACTGCAAGCCATGAGTACATGATTGGTGACTGCGGCTGTCTGCCTCTCTACTGAACATCCAAAGTTGCTCAGTCACTGGGAGTTGTGTTTCCAGATGGCCACCGAGCATCTAACAGACTGCAAGCCACGAGTAGATGTACGGTAAAAGCGCCCATCTGCCTCATGACAGAAGCGGGAAAATCCTGCCCACAGCCTCACTTCTTCCCCCCTCTACCGTCCCTCCTCCATACCCTCCCGGCTCCCCCCTCACTCCCTCAGTCCCACCCCTCCTTCGCACGGATAGCACTGACTTGTGAGTTTTGAAATTTTTTGCGATTTATTCAAATACTATTGGTCATATCAATATTCCAAAGTGGCCATGAGAAAGCTTATTAAATTCTGCATCTAGATTTATGCTTAACTCTTGGAAGATCTATCTACAGTATCTGTATCTATTGCCAGATGCCTTAATCCCATAAAAGGTGGGCACAAACAAATCACCTCCATGTCGCCCTGTCCCCCGCCATTTCATTGCCTTGCTCCTAGCTCACACCCCCCTCTCTCATATACCTCTCCACTCCATTCCTCCATCTCATCCTCGGCCTCCCCCTCCCTCTCCCCCCCTCCACCTCACTCACATACACTCTCCTCATCAGTCTCTCACTCTCCTTCCTCTCCACATGGCCAAACCACCTCAGTGTATTTCTCCTGATGCTTCCTATCACATCCACATCCACAGCACAACACTCCTTCACTTCCTTATTTGTCAGTCTGTCTCTCCATGTGACTCCACATCCTACCTCTCAAATAACTCATTTCCACTGCTCTCACTCTTGACTTCCGTCCCTCCAACAAGGTCCAAGCTTCACTTCCATACGTTAGAGTTGGTATCACAGTACTGTCATGTAGTAGCTTTTTCACTTCCATGCTCACTTCCCTGTTTCTTATCACTGCTTTCAAGGAACCAGCAACCTTTCTTCCTTGTTGTACCCTTTCAAGCACTTCACCCTCTAAACTTCCATCCTTACACATCACACTGCCCAAGTACTTATATGTACTCACATTTTCCATTTCCTTCTCATCCAACCTCACTGTACATTCACTGACTTCACTTCTCTCGATTACCATAACTTTATTCTTCCCTACATTCACCTTTAGTTTCCGTTTCATACGCACTCTCCCAAACTCATCCACCAAGCCTTGCAGCTCCCCTTCCTCTTCACTTAACAGCACAGTAGCCTATCATCTGCAAACAACAGTACAGGGAGTTTCCACACACCCCTCTCTCATTAGGGCCACTCCAAAATCCACTGCCCTACCATGTATCTCTTTTATAACCCCATCCATATACAGATTGAACAACCATGGAGACATGACACATCCTTGTTTCAGTCCAGCTTTCAACTAGAAAAGTTCACTTGGTTCACTATCCACACGCACTGCAGCCTTAGCACCCTCATACATACCCTTCACGGCCTTCAGCAACTTCCCATCTACTCCATGTGTTCTTAATACCTTCCACAATCCATGTCTATCCACCCCGTCATATGCTTTCACCAAATCCATGAAGTCCGCATACAACTTGTTTCCCTTCTCTAGAAACTTTTCCACTAAAGACCTAAGAATGATTATCTGATCTAACACAGCCTTTACCCTTCCTAAAACCTCCCTGTTCTTCTCCAACTAATTCCTCTGTTATTTCCCTAACTCTGTCAGTAAGTATCCTACCATAACTTTTCCTATTACAGTCAGAAGACAAATGCCCCTATGATTACCACACACTTCTTGTTCCCCTTTTCCTTTGTACAGAGGAATAATTATACCTGACTTCCAATCCTCCGGGACTCTACCTTCCTCCCAGGCTAATCTGCACATCTTCCACATTCATTCTACAACTATCTCTCCCCCATGCTTCAGCATTTCACCACACAATCCATCAATTTCAGGGACTTTCCCCATTTTAACTTTCTTCATTGCATCTTGGAAGGTGCTGGCAAAATTTTGCACTTGGATGGTGGGAACTTATATGAAAGGAAGTTTTACTCCAGAACACTATTTACTCACACTACATTTCTGCACTTTTACCCATCAGTTTCCTGTGTTTTTATTAGCTTCTCTTATAGTATAAACACCAGCGAAGATGATGGTATACCATTTATGCCAAGTTAACCAGTTTCTGGTGGCATATTTGTCTGGAAGCCTGCAAAATAGGGGAGGCGGTAGCTCGATCGGTAGAGAGTTGGCTTGCGGTCCCGTGGGACCCAGGTGCAGGGAACAGTTTAAGGATTTGAATTTCATTAAATCAGGCTTTACTGATCTACCAGAAGACCCGCCGACATGTTGTAAAAATGACCCCGCTAATACCAATACACCAGTCCTGTATGAGACAGCCCTATCATGTATTCAGTATGGACGGTGGGTGTTAAGCGCCGAAGTGGTGACATGTAGATTGTAGGAGGACGACTGGGCCTTGATAGCAGGCTGTGAAGCCTATGCCCAGAGTCGGACACACACACAAAAAAAAAAACAGCTGTCATTGGTGTCAAGTAACTGATTTTCCAATGGTCCTGAGTTTTTTTATGGATTTTTTTTGGTTATGCAATGTTTCCTTGGTGTTTAGTATTAATATGGATAATCCCATGTGTGTTTTGATGTCTCAGTATGGCAGATTGACCTGAAAACAGTGCCAGAATTAAGAAGGGTACTGTACATACAGTAATGGGTAGGTAGGGTTTTTTTTGGTTTTCAGTATTTTTTGTTTTTCATGGTTTTCTTGGTGTTTAGCATTACTTTGGATATTCCTATGTGTGTTTTGATGTCTAAATATGGCAGATTGACCTGTAAACAGTGCTAAAATTAAGAGGGGTACTGTACATGTACGGTACAGTAGTAGTTTAGGCCTATAGGTAGGGTGTTTTTTTGTTTTCATTTTTTTTTTGCATGGTTTTCTTGGTGTTTAGTATTACTTTGGGTATTCCTGTGATTGTTTTGATGTCTGAATATGACAGATTGACCCGAAAACAGTGCCAAAATTAAGAGAGGTAGGTTACTGTACATTCAGTAGTAAATAGGCTAGGTAGGGTGTTTTTTTGTTTTCAGTGTTTTTTTTTTTTTTGTGCATGGTTTTCTTGGTGTTTAGCATTACTTTGAATATTCTTTTGTGTATTTTGGTGTCTAAATATGGCAGATTAACCTGAAAAAAAGGGCCAATATTTGGAGGGGGTACTGTACATACAGTAGTGTACAGGTAGGGTGTTTTTTTTTTTTTCTCCATGGTTTTCTTAGTATTTAGCATTACTTTGGATATTCGTGTGTGTCAAAATATGGCAGATTGACCTGAGAACAGTGCCAAAATTAGGAGGGGTACAGTACATACAGTAGTGTATAGGTAGGGTGTTTTTTGTTTTTCAGTGTTTATTTTATTTTGGCATGGTTTTCTTGGTGTTTAGCATTACTTTGGATATTTCTACTTGTGTTTTGATGTCTAAATATGCCTGAATGACCGGAAAACACTGCCAAAGTAAGCAGAGATACTGTACTGTACAATTAGGGTAGGTATAGGCTGAAGGTTGGGTCTGGGCATAGTAGGGGGGGAATATTGTTCACTATCCGGACATTGCCACTACTAGGACATGCCTATGGCTCTGTTACATCCGATAATTGAGGGATTACTGTATTTTTTTTTTTCATCGTTTTTAATGAAGTTGCCACAAAGCTGAGTTAAATCTTACCTCCTGAAATGCTGATTTATACTGTAGTTTTAGCAAAGCTCATGCTTTATTTGTGTCAGTCTCCCTTTTGGCGAAATTTAATGATGGTGTGTTAACTTATTCTACATTCGCCATCTGAACTCAGAGACAATCCCCGTTCCAAGATTTGATCGTGACTTATCCCCCTAAGGAAACATGCTACCACCACTTTCAAATAAGTTGTATCATATCTTGAATGGGGGCTGTCTCTGAGTTTGGATGGTTGATGTAGAATAATTTAATACATCATTAAATTTCTGCCAGAAGAGAGACTTACACAAACAAAACAAGTGCTTAGTTAAAACTACAGTACATATTGAACATTTCAGGAGGCAAGAATTAGCTCAGCTTTGTAGCAGCTTCATCAAAAATGATGAAATGAAATATACTAGTGCCAGGTTTTCAAAATTCGGGCTTAGTTTTCGGGGAAATAAAACAACGAGAGCGATGTATTCTCCCCTGTTATGTTTTTGTTACAAAGCTTTTTCAGTACTTCAGTAGTGTATGATGGTATTTGGCCACACAGGTTCTCACATCAACAGAGAAAATAAAGGTAATTTAACATGGTACCCGAGGTGGACAAGCCGCTAATGGTGGTGACCTCTAGCAGTAGGCAGCTTCGCAAGCACCCCATTATGATAATGTTATGAAGGGGGATTTGCCAGTTTGGTGTTCGAGAACCTTCTCAGTGTTTCCTGTTTACGGTAGGCTGGTATCGGTACGAGTCAGAGTTGTCAGTTTGCCTGCTGTTAGTGAGCATAGTTATTTCGTAAGTTATGCATTAATTTTTATGCTCTTTTTCTCCATAATGTTTTATTTACATGATTGTTTGTTAAATTGTGTAATTTAATTTAAGTTCGTATGGTAAATGATTTAGAGTGTTATGTAATGTAAGAAGACTAGCATATTTTGGTTGTCTCTTAGTTGGCAACTGTTAACTGTCACACCGTCGAGTTTGTGCTAGAAGTTTCCTGAATGATGCAAGCTTATATAAGGAAGGGGATGAGACACTAGAAGTTTTAAGGTTTAGTTGGGCCTCAGTCAGTTTGGGTGAAGTTTAGTTGGTGCAGTGTCAGTGGTTTGTATATTTTTGGTACTTGTGAAAGCAGTGAAGTGTTGTTGGCAAACAGAGAAGTGTTGAAGAAGTTTGTATAGTTTCAGTACTTGTGAAAACAGTGAAGTTTTGTCTGGCATTAAGTGGAATTGCAGTTAGTAAAATTTGTATACGTCCAGTGCTTGTGTGAATAGTGAAGTGAACTTGGAAAGCATTAAGTGGAATTATTTGGAAAATAAAAACAGTGAACTTTAAGAAGCCAGTGTTTACTTTCGCCTCAGCTGATCTTGTGTGTTGTACACCTAAAGGCTGACCATAAGAAAAACGACCCACTGGGCAACGTCCTTCCTATACTGAACTACTGCTGTTTGAGCCTGTGCCAGTGTGGGGACTGGGACGTAACACTGGTGTCAGGAGTGGGATAATTTCAGGGCTGCAGCGAGTCTAATCTTTGACATGGAGCAAGGTGGTGGGCAGACAAGATCCCATGCTGGGCAGGAGGAGGAGGTGACCCTGGCTACAATTATGAAGTTGTTACAGCTTCACAGAAAGACCTCAAAGAACAATTATTACAGGCACAAAAGAAAGAACTAGAACAATTACAGGCACAACATGAAGAACAGAAGAAAGAACTCCAAGAACAATTGCAGGCACAGAATGAAGAACAGAAGCGACGACACAAACAGCTTCAGGAGGCATTACAGGAGCAACAGAGAGAAGTACAACTGAGGGTGCAAGGACAGCTAGGTGTATTCATGGGGGAGATGAAGGAAGAACAGCAACAGCTTAACCCGCCGAGTCCCATCGACGTACGGTGTACGTCGCTACACTTTTCCGCGGACAGACCCAACGACGTACATCGTACGTCACGCAATTGCAAGGCCCATTGTGTGCACAATTTTCAACATTCGCGGGTGATTTTTGGTAGGCATATGTGGGAGACCTTCCTCTACCTGCTGTCAAGCTTGGATACTGCCTGGCCCCTCCTAACCCCCCTTCCCCCCTCCCCCCCACACTGGGCAATTCACCTGTTAGCAGCAACCTATCTAGTAAAGGTATGTTGCCCCACGGTCTCTCTAATGACGAAATTCACGGTGAAAGTGATTCCTGAGGTGGAGGACAAAGAAACAAAGAAGCTAGAGGTAGAAACAAACAGAAGTGATGAGGTGGTAATGTCGTAAAGGAAGGTGCCATATACTGGGGTTTTGGGTAAGTCTATCTATCCATCTATTGCCAGACGCCTCAATCCCGAACGGGGTGGCCACAAACAAATCGCCTCCATGTCACTCTGTCCCCTGCCATTTCACTACCACGCTCCCAACTCACACCCCCCTCTCTCATATACCTCTCCACTCCATCCCTCCATCTCATCCTCGGCCTCCCCCTTCCTCGGCCTCCCCCTTCCTCTTGCCCCCTCCACCTCATTCACATACACTCTCCTCGTCAATCTTTCACTCTCCATCCTCTCCACATGCCCAAACCACCTTAACGTGTTTCTCCTAACGCTTCCCATCACGTCCTCAACCACACCACAACGCTCCTTCACTTCCTCATTTGTTAGTCTGTCTCTCCATGTGACTCCACATGCTCCTCTCAAATAACTCATTTCCACTGCTCTCACTCTTGACTTCTGTCCTTCCAACAGGGTCCAAGCTTCACTTCCATATGTCAGAGTTGGTATCACAATACTGTCATGTAACAACTTTTTCACTTCCATGCTCACCTCCCTGTTTCTTATCACTGCTTTCAACGAACCAGCAACCTTCCTTCCCTGCTGTACCCTTTCGAGCACTTCACCCTCCAGACTAAGTGAACAATGCTTATAAACGCCTATATTATTGTGTGAAAACCATTATAGACTTTTACTACACATAAATTCGTACCAAATAAATGAAATAAATTCATAATTTAAAGTGGCTTGAATTAGTCAACCCTTCCATAGTTTGTTTTCTTAGCCAGGTACCCTGAAAAAGAAGGAAAATGTAAGGTTGAGTGACACCTGTATCAAAATTTTTTAACCTCAGGATCGCGATTTCTCTATGAATTTTCGATGTTTCTCACCAAAAGCGAAGGTTTCAGCCAAAAAACAAAAAGTCGAAAATCGGTCAGGATCTGGGGGTAGGCTGGGTAAAAAACCGGTCGGGACTCGGCGGGTTAAGGAGGAAGTAGATGCCAAGCTAGAGCAGCAGAAGTATGATGTGAACTATGGTGTGACTGAGTGCAAGCAGCATGTGTATGACCAGTTGAAGTCGACTGTTGAGGAAATGGTGACGGAGTGCAGCCAGCGTGTGGACGGCCAACTGAAGATTGGTGATGGAGTGCGGACAGCATGTGGATGGCCAGTTGAAGCCTGTGGTTGACCACATGAAGATGATTGGTGAGACGATCTAGGCTGTAGAGAAATATTGCACTGCTGAGCCTCAGGTTAGTGTACAGGGAGCATGTGAGGAGAGTGGACAGTGTATGGTGAGTGTTGATGGATCCCGGTCATCTAGAGGTGGCCTTACAGGGTGGGATAATCAGAATGCAGAAGTTCTAAGTTCTGGCCTTAATTGTGATGCCCCAGTTTTTGGGCCCCAAACCAGTGAAGTGCATGGCTGTAATGGGGGTCCAGTTGAGGGGAAACCTCAGGAATTTGATGATGGAGTATCTTGAGAAGCTTACCGTGCACAGACTGAGTTACTTGCAGATCAGAGTGGTTGGGATGATGGGTAGAGGGCAGTTCAGCCTGCTATTAGCCTTAAGGGTGCTGCAATGGCGATTCTGGGCCAGATGTCAGTGATGGAGGGGGGCACTTGTCAACCCCTGGTGGAAGTGTTGGAGTGCAGAAATGGAACCATGTGCCAGACTGAGGCTTGCAGGGCGGGGTTCCAGAGCTGTGTGTGGGCTCGGGGAGAATCCGTACAGCAGCTTGCTCAAGACTTGGAGAGTATGGAATATAAGGCACACCCTGGAGCTACATCTAACCTCTTGGCTGTTCTTCTGAGGGACCAGTTCATCGATGCTCTTGGTGGCAAAGAGCTGAAAGTGCAGGTGGAGCAGGCACAACCCAGAAGCATGCAAGAAGCACTTGCCAGGGCTCTGGAATTTGAGTCCTATGTTGGGTCCAGTACATCCACATTTCAGGCAAGTCGTAGTGCAGGATTCGGGACACGAAGTGGGCAGGCACGGGAAGTGGAAAAATTTAAAGGAAGTTGCTGGTATTGTAGGGAGCCGAGACATCAGAAGGTGGATTGCAACAAGTGGAGGAGAGAACAGGAGGACCAAGCAACGGAAGTGCAAGAGGATGGTGACAGTTTCCTGAGGGAGGAAGTGAATCAGGAAGAGGATCAAGACCTTCCAGGAGGAGTGGACTGCGTGGAGGAGCAAGGACATCGTTGGAAGCGGATCAAGACCTTCCAGGAGGAGTGGACTGTGTGAAGGAGCAAGGACATCGTCAGAAGTGGGACAGAAGAAGAACTGATGAGTTGAAGGATTATTTTGTGTATAGTAAGATGTTTCATTAGGATTAATGTTTATGTTTGTATATACTGTGTAGTTTTGTCGGGACGACAAAGATCTAGGGAGGGGGTAGTGTTACGAAGGGGGATTTGCCAGTTTGGTGTTCGAGAACCTTCTCGGTGTTTCCAGTTTACGGTAGGCTGGTATTGGTGTGAGTCAGAGTTGCCAGTTTGCCTGCTGTTCGTGAGCGTAGTTATTGCGTAAGTTATGCATTAATTTTTATGCTCTTTTTCTGCATAATGTTATGTATTTATGGTTCTAAAACCATAATGATTGCCCATTATTTTGATAGCCATAGGAAGGAGTATGTTTGTCGATGACAAAGGTTTACCAATTATTCTTACCAACGTTACCAGTGCCACCTTGCTGGTTACTAGGGTGATGGGTTAAGGATTGCTGGAGCAGTAAGCCTATGTTGGCTCCTTAGATGCCCTTCCAAGTGCCTGAACAATTGGGCTTTATATGTCCTAAAGCTGTTTGCTGATTTTGCTAAAACTACATCCAGGTTGTTCAATTCTTACACTACTGTACTCTCTCTGAGAAGACATATTTTCTGATATTCAAATGTGACTTCTTCTTGTAGTATGGTGACCTCTTGGCGTTCATGTTCTGAATGTGAAGAAGACCTCTGGTTTCAGCAACTTAAGTCCACGTACAATCTTGAAAACCTCGAGTAGTATGTGTCTCTTGACTGTTCCCCTATGGTTTTTGTAAGTCTCCGTTGTTCTTTGCTGTTTTGTCAGTAACATTGATTTAATGGTCTCCAGGCTTGCATACATTATTTCAGACGTGGATGAACCTGTGACATAAAGACCTATCATGTGTTATTTACTTCTATCATAAAAGGTTCTCCTGATAGCTGACAACCTGGTTATTTATTTTATTTATTTATTTATTTATTTATTTTTAAGTACAGTACTGGTATGTGATGGTATTTTTCCCACTTTAGTTACAGTTAAAAGCGGTCGGCATCGAGACTTGGGTTGACGTTTGTCCACCACCGTAACATGCTTATCTCTTTTTAGCTTATTTCTGTAGTGCAGTGGCAGAATGTGACAGTACTGTACTATGGTTGTACATCTTCGTTACACATTTTCTTGGCTGACATGGTATGCTGGTGTTAATCTCTTATTACAGCTTAGAATTCATGATGGAGATAATGGCAATTTTATGCAGAGATAATGTGGATAAAGTATAGTGTTGCGCACACACACACACACACACGGCGAAAGGAAACCAGCCTATTGTGATTATGGAAATGAGTGCGTGAGTGCTGGTCCCGTCGGACATTAGTTAAAAAATAAAGCGGGCTTTGGGACAAAGAGAGCAAGATACAGTATAGAAAAGTTTCCATATGGTTGCATCATGGCGGAGAGCAACACCGGTTTGTTTACGTCTGGCGAAAGTGAATTTGTGGGTTTCTCCGACGAAGATGCGAGAAATGGAAGTTCAAAATTGTATCAAGCAAGAGTAGCAGGAGTAGAAAAAACGGCAGAGAAGAATGTCCAGGAATTGATGAAGGTATGGGTAGTAATTAGGGAGCTGCAGGAGAGGACCTTACAACAGGAGAGAGAGATCAAAGGTTTACAGAACGAGCTGGAAAAAGTTTACACACGCAGTGCAGAACAGGAAAGAGAAGTCACGGAATTAAAAGTCAGTAACGAATCTGCCACAAATGAAATAGAACACCTCAAGAGGGAAAACAGGAGGTTGGAAGAAGAAAGAGGCAGAATGAAAAGTAAATTAGACGAGTATGATTCAAAATCAAGGATGCAAGATGAACATATTAAGGAAATCAAGGAGCAACAAAAGGTGTGGAAGAAAATTCAGGAAGAAGGGAATGTAAATTTGAAAGAGATTATTGAACAACAAAGCAAGGATAAGGTGGAGAAGGAAGTGGTTAGGGTATTGAAAAGTAGAGAAGCTCTAGTCAGGGATGTAGCAGACAAGAAAAAATGTGTAATTATTTTAGGGGTAAAAGAAAAGCATATCACAATAAGATCTGAAAGAGAAAGAGAAGAATTGAGTAAAGTTAAAGAAATATTATCAGTAGTCATGGAGGGTAACAATGAAGCCCTAGAAGAGATTGAAGAAGTGTTTAGGTTAGGTAAGTATGGGGAAGGAGGGGCAAGGCCATTGAAGGTGAAGTTTAAGTCCCAGGCAATAGTAAATGAAATCATGAATAGGACATGGAAATTTGCAGACAAAGAGGGGTTCGAAAATGTCTGGTTAAGGAGAGATGCAAATGAGGAAGAAAGAGCTAAAATAAAGGAGTTAGTAAAGGAAGCTAAGGCAAAAAACGAACAAAGAGCGGAGAAGGAGAAGACAGTGTTTTATTGGAGAGTTATGGACCAGAAATTGAGGAAGTGGTACCGACAGAGAGGAGGAGAAAAGACGGTATAAGTAATAACGAAAAAAGTTTGAAAGTGGCGTACACTAATGTTGATGGATTAATATCGGCAATGTTAGAAATCAACGATTTCTTGAGGGTACAAGAACCTGATGTTATGTGCTTTGTAGAGACCAAGTTAAGGGAGAATATTGATATCCATATGGGAGATGGCAAATACAAATTGTGGAGAAGAGACAGAAAAGATAAAATGGGAGGAGGAGTGATGATAGCAGTGAAGAATAACTTAAATATAGATTCTGTGGAAATGGGAGAGGGTAGGGCTGAAGTGATAAACATGAAATTAGAAACTGGAAAGAACTGTAAGAGAGATATAGCAGTAGTATATGTTTCACCTAAGACAAGAGCATGGACTGATGATGAATACCAGGAGATGTTGTCAGACATGGTTAGTTACCTACAGAAAGTGATTGAGAAAAGCAGCAATATAATTCTAATGGGTGATTTTAATTGTAAAGAGGTGAACTGGGAGGAATGGGACTCAGGAGGCAGCGAAGATTCGTGGGGCACTATATTGTTAAACATTGTGATGAATAATGTAATGACGCAGTGGGTCAAAGAAGAGACAAGATTCCGAGGTGATGACACCCCAGCAAGATTAGATTTACTGCTAACCAAAGAACCTGACGTAATTGAATCCTTGAAATATATGTGTCCTATAGGAAAAAGTGATCACGTGGTCATTGAGTTCCAGATGATAATAGGGAACGTGGTGCCAAGAGATGAGCTCCATAGGCAGGGAAGATACAACTTTGGGAAAGCAAACTTTACGGAATTGAGTAAATTTTTTGAAAATGCAGATTGGAGAAAATTCAAAGAAACAAGAGAGATTCAGAGGAAGTGGGATATCTTTCTAGACCTATATAATTCAGGAGTGGATAAATATGTTCCAAGAGTAAGTGGGAAAGAACACAGGAAAAAGGAGTGGTTTAATAGAAGGTGTATTATAGCAAAAAAAGAGAGGAACATGGCATGAAACAAATGGAGAAAGAGAGGCAATAACAGAACAAAGGAAGAATATAAAAGAACTAGAAATGAATATACAAGAATTCGTAGAGAGGAAGAAAGGAACTTTGAAAAGGTATAATCGACAAATGTAAGGATGAACCCAAATTGTTTTATAGATTTGTTAATGGCAAATTGAAACAAAAGGAAGGAATCACCAAACTGAAAGTAGAAGGAGAGGTCTATAATGATGCGGCAATGCAAGCTGAAATAATAAACAAACGTTTCCAATCAGTTTTTACTAATGAAGGAGAGTTTGTGGAGGGGGAGGGAGTGACTAGGAGTGTAGTGATAAAAGATATAAAAGTGGAAGTGCAGGAAGTGTACAAATTACTGGAAACTCAAGATGTAAGGAAAGCCCCAGGACCAGATGGAATTTCAAATTGGGTACTGAAGGAATGCAGAGACCAACTGGCAGATAAGATTCACAGTTTAATTGTGTGTTTGCTGGAAGAAGGGAATGTGCCTCGGGAATGGAAGAGAGCAAATGTGGTACCAATTTATAAGGGAGGAAACAAGGAAGAACCCCTGAACTATAGACCAGCGTCCCTAACCAGCATGGTTGCAAAATTGTGCGAGAAGGTTCTGAAAGATAGGTGGATAAAATATCTGGAAGAGATGAATATTTTGACTGAAAGTCAATTTGGATTTAGAAGTGGAAGGTCATGTGTTTCCAACTTGTTGAGCTTTTACTCAAGAGCAATTGATGTGCTGCAGGAGAGAGACGGTTGGGTAGATTGTGTATATTTAGATTTGGAGAAGGCCTTTGACAAGGTACCCCATAAGAAACTAATGTGGAAACTAGAGCATATAGGAGGACTGAAGGGTAACCTCCTGGAATGGATGAAAGACTTTTTGAGAGACAGACAAATGAGGACAGTAATAAAGGACAGGATGTCTGGATGGAGAGAAGTAACAAGTGGTGTCCCACAGGGCTCGGTGTTGGCGCCAGTAATGTTCCTGATTTACGTAAATGATATGGTAGATGGAGTAAACAGTTATGCAAGTCTGTTTGCTGATGATGCCAAGATCTTGAGGAAGGTAGAGGTTGAAGAGGACTGTAAAATGCTGCAGGAGGATCTGGATAGGATACATGACTGGAGCCGGATGTGGGAAATGAAATTCAACGCAAAAAAATGTAAAATATTGGAAATAGGTAAAAGCACCAAGAGACCATCACTGAACTATATGATTTAGGAGTGCTGATCCAGGATAGTTTGTCACCTGAAAAACACATCAACAAGATAGTTAGAGAGACATATAAACTCTTGACCAACATAAGAGTGGCATTCCTTTACATGAATGAAGAGATGATGAAAAAACTGATAGTGGCCATGATCCGCCCCAGGTTAGAATATGCGGCAGTAGTGTGGTCCCCACACAAAAAGAAAGATATAAACAAGATTGAGAGAATACAAAGAACAGCAACCAAGATGGTCCCCAGTTTGGCAGATCTGTCATATAGTGAGAGGCTAGAAAGGCTGGATTTGCCATCCTTAGAGGAAAGGAGAGAGAGGGGTGACATGATTGCAGTGTTCAGGACCATGATGGGAGTAGATAAAATTGATAGAGAAGATCTGTTTTTGTGGGATAAGAGAGCAACAAGAGGACATGGACTGAAACTGAAGAAGCCACGCTGCTTGAAGGACATCAAGAAATATAGTTTTCCGTATAGATGCATAGACCTGTGGAATAGACTGGACAAAGAGATCGTCCAGTCTAAAAACTTAAACGAGTTTAAAGCTAAATTTGACTTATTGAGAAACAGAGACGGGACCCCACGAGCGTAGCTCATTTCCTGTATATCACAATTAGGTAAATACACACACACACACACAGCAAAACTTGTCATAAAATTTAATCTGGTTAAATGAAACTTACAGCATCTAGATGCAGTAATAGGAGGACATAGTGTTTCTGTTAGTAATGTACCGGCTACTTCCAATGCTTTGAACACTGGTGAATTCTTTACAAACATTGACATTTTTTAGAAACAAAGATCTACCAGTATGATTACTATTATTATTATTATTATTATTATTATTAGTGACCTCTTGTCCAGTACTGTAGTTATATCAGACAGCATGGCCATACTGGACTAATTCTTTACTATACAGATAATAAACTTTATGGGGAAAATTATTTAGACTTGACAAAACTAATTTAAAGCACAAAAATCTCAAGAATGTTGTAAATAATGATATGAAAACATAGAAAAATGCAATTTGGCATGTTGAATAAGGGCAGGTAGCACATAAAAAGAATGGTACTGTCCATCACGCTATTATTGCATTAGCACTGTACAGTGACGAGCACTGGGAGACTGACACTCAGTAATGTCATGCACAATTGAGTGGTTTGATTAGCTGCTGCACCTTGCCCAGCCAGTGCTCGTTCTCATCAACTGTGGCACCTCTCAACTTCATGGAATAATGCCCCTCCCCCCCCCAAAAAAAAAAACGGATTTCACACACATCTGTGGAGGCAAATTGTATTAACCCGTCCAGTCCCAACCGGTTTTTTACCCAGCCTACCCCCAGGTCCCGACCGATTTTCGACTTTTTGTTTTTTGGCTGAAACCTTCGCTTTTGGTTAGAAACATCGAAAATTCATCGAGAAATCGCAATCCTGAAGTTAGAAATGTTGATACAAGTGTCACTCAACCGTACGTTTTCTTTCTTTTTCAGGGTACCTGGCTAAAGAAAACGAACTATGGAAGGGTTAACTAATTCAAGCCATTTTAAATTACATATTTATTTCATTTATTTGGTACGAATTTATGTGTAGTACAAGTCTATATTGGTTTTTCACACAATAATATAGGTGTTTATAAGCATTGTTCACTCACCCAAAACCCCAGTACAGTATATGGCACCTTCCTTTACGACATTACCACCTCATCACTTCTGTTTGTTTCTACCTCTAGCTTCTTTGTTTCTTTGTCCTCCACCTTAGGAATCACTTCCACCTTGAATTTCGTCATTGGAGAGGCCGTGGGGCAACATACCTTTACTGGCCAGGTTACAGCTAACAGGTGAATTGCCCAGTGTGGGGAGG
>JAGKTI010005795.1:0-21197 GCA_018397915.1 Birgus latro
CTATGGTTACCATAAAGATTTTCATGCCTAACCTGTTTTCATCATGCTGTACATGTGTTAAAAAATTACCCTAAATGTTAATCATAATTTCCTGCTTGGAATTTAATTTTTCCATGCATGGTTCGTAAGTACAACTGCTTGGAAAAAGGTGGAAGCAGTGAATTTCATGTCCGGTCCTAACCTAACCTAACCTATGGTTACCATAAAGATTTTCATGCCTAACCTGTTTTCATGATGCTGTACATGTGTTAAAAAATTACCCTAAATGTTAATCATAATTTCCTGCTTTTAATTTAATTCTTTCATACATAGTTATTAAGTGCACTAGCTAGGAAAAAGGTGGAAGCAGTGAATTTCATGTCCGGACCTAACCTAACCTAACCTAACCTATGGTTACCATAAAGATTTTCATGCCTAACCTGTTTTCATGATGCTGTATATGTGATAAAAAATTACCCTAAATGTTAATCAGAATTTCCTGCTTGCAATTTAATTTTTCCATGCATGGTTCTTAAGTAAAACAGCTAGAAAAAAGGTGGTAGCAGTGAATTTCATGTCTGGTCCTAACCTAGCCTAACCTAACATTGTGTTAATCATAATTTCCTGCTTTTAATTTAATTCTTTCATGCATGGTTATTAAGTGCACTAGCTAGGAAAAAGGTGGAAGCAGTGAATTTCATGTCCGGTCATAACCTAACCTAACCTAACCATTTTTCTGGTAGCAATTAACATCATTTACTGTATTTGATGCTTTGTATCCAATAATTTAGTGCATAAAATGTGAGAAAAGATGATTTCCATGTCCGATACTTACTTATACTATGCTGGCAAGTTTTGAGCTCCTATGACTCACTCATCTCTAAATCATCATTTTTGGTTAAAATTCAATAAATTCACACTATATGTGCATTATTTATGTGAAAAGGGACCTAAATAAGTGCTATACATGTCCAGTAGGGAGGTAGGAAGGTAGGTTTCTGATTTAGGTTAGGTTAGGTTAGGGTCATGAAAAACCAGTGCTGGAGCTTCAGGACCAATATCCGGACAAAACCAATATTCGGACATGCCTTTGGCTCTATTACATCGGATATTGGAGGGATTACTATACATATGTATATATTATTTTTATGAGCTGATATGTTTCGTAATATCCCCATATCCTCATTCTCAAAGTGCGGATGCGGATGTTAAATTTACCATTACTGCGGATACGGATGTTACTTGCATTGGAAATGTGGATGCAGATGCGGATGCAGATTTCTTAAAAATGCGGATAATTTGCAGATGAGGATATACGAAACACCTCTACTTTTTAATCAGGGAAGGCGGAAGGGGGGGACGAAACGAGCTTCACCCGCCTCTACCCCAGCTCCCAACCCTCCCCCATACCCCTACCCCACCCAACCCCCCACTCATCATTCTTAACTGGCAGTTACATCTCAAGCTAACCATATACTTTACACTCATTGTCACATTACTAATACACAAGCAAAACACTAGGACATGTAAAAAGTGTATAATAATATAGTAATCCCTCCATTATCCGTTGTAACAGAGCGAAGGGCATGTCCGAAAGTGGTCTTCTCCGGATATTGGCTCTGAAGCTCCAGCACCAGTCAATACGGACCCAAACCTAACCTAAATCAGAAAACCACCTACCTATCTCCCTACCGGATATACACAGCACTTATTTAAGACCCCATTCACATAAATAATGGACACAAAGCATGAATTAATTGAATTTTAACCAGAAAATGATGATTCAGAGGTGAGTATGGCAAAGATGTTCACCAGTTGACAGCATAGAGATTGTACATAACAGACATGAAAATCACTATTATAATCACCTTTTTCATGGCCTATGCACTCAAATATGGGACACAAAGCATGAAATAAATGAAATTCAACCAGAAAAATTATGGTTCAGAGGTGAGTATGGCAAATATGTTCACCCGCTGACAGCATAGTGAACGTAGGTTACAGACATGAAAATCAGAGAAAATCACCTTTTTCACAGCCTATGCACTCAAATATGGGACACAAAGCATGAAATAAGTAAAATGTAACCAGAAAAATGATGATTTAGAAGTGAGTATCGCAAATATATTCACCGCTGACAGCATAGTGAATGTACGTAACAGACATGAAAATCACTGAGAAAATCACCTTTTTCCAGCCTATGCACCTAAATATGGGACACAAAGCATGAAATAAATAAAATGTAACCAGAAAAATTATGATTTAGAAGTGATGATGGAAAATATTTGGCAGCTGACAGTGTACTTACATGTCCGTGGTGGTTGTTACGAATATTACCCCACCTATAAGGCTCTGACAGTGGTGAAAATGCTCTTGAAGCATGTACAGTAATCCAGTGTTGAACTGCACTTAATCCTTATCACTGTGAATTATGACTGTTTAAACAAAAACGAACACTACCGCCAGCCATCCCGACAACCATTTACTCATGACAGCAGTTGAAAGAGAACTAGGGGAGCCTGGAGAGCGGGAAGCGATCGTAAACACAGCTGGTCGGCGCCGCATGCCAAATTCAAACTTACAGGTCCCTTTTTTTTTTTTTTTTTTTTTTTTGGGTGGGGTAGGGTGGGGTGGTGAGGGTTCCGAACACCCAAGCCAACAATGTCCAGACAAGTGGGGTGTCCGAATATCGAGGGTCCGGATAGTAGAGTGATTACTTAACTATGAATACTGAAGCAAGAAATTAATGCATTATAACACTGACAGTACATCAAAAACGTTGACAATGGCCATACCAGGCCTCAAGGGTTGGGTGCTTGCATGTGCTTGCGTGTGTACATGTCTGTGTCTGTGTGTCTATGTGTGTGTCAATGTGTGTGTGTGTGTGTGTGTGTGTGTGTGTGTGTGGTTGTGTGTGTGTGTGTGGTTGTGTGTGTGTGTGTGGTTGTGTGTGTGTGTATTTGCCTAATTGTGATATACAAGAAATTAGCTATGCTCGTGGGGTCCCGTCTCTTTTTCTCAGTAAGTCAAATTTTGCTTTAAACTCGTTTAAGTTTTTAGACTGGACGATCTCTTTGTCCAGTCTATTCCACAGGTCTATGCATCTATACGGAAAACTATATTTCTTGACGTCCTTCAAGCAGCGCGGCTTCTTCCGTTTCAGTCCATGTCCTCTTGTTGCTCTCTTATCCCATACAAACAGATCTTCTCTATCAATTTTGTCTACTCCCATCATGGTCCTGAACACTGCAATCATGTCACCCTTCTCTCTCGTTTCCTCTAAGGAAGGCAAATCCAACCTTTCTAGCCTCTCACTGTATGTCAGATCTGCCAGACTGGGGACCATCTTAGCTGCTGTTCTTTGTATTCTCTCAATCTTGTTTATATCTTTCTTTTTATGTGGGGACCACACAACTGCTGCATATTGTGTGTGTGTGTGTGTGTGTGTGTGTGTGTGTGTGTGTCCAAAGCAGTGCACCCAACATGTGAGGCATGAGGTGGCTATTGTTAACGTTTTTGTTTTACTGTGAACGTCATAATACATTAATTTCTTGCTGCAGCGTGTTGATAATTATATCACTATACTGTACTTTTAACATATCCTAGTGTTCTGTGTTTGTATTAGCAGTGGGACCAAGAGTGTTAATCATGAAATCAGCCTGAGATGCAACTGCCACTTCAGAATGACAGGTGGGGTTGGGGATGGTAGGAGTATGAGGGAGGGTTGGGAGCTGGGGTAGAGGCGGGTGGAGCTCGTTTCATTCCCCCCTCTCCTCTTCCCTGGGTATACAGAGGTAGGAAAGGCGCACCCCTGGGCAGAAATCAATGATCGTGAGTGTACATCTTTTTTCATTTCTAACTACAGTAAACCCTTCATAAGCTGAACTATATGGGGCTCTACCCTGGTTCAAATTACCAATTTTTCTGGCTTACCGAATTTTCACCCCCCAAAATTGCTAAATTACCGAATTTTCATCCCCCAAAATTGTTAAGACAATACCTATTACTTGTCCTTTCAACACTAAATTAAAGAAGCATATAAAAATAAATAAGTTATGACAAACAACAATTTAGTGCATTTAATATACATTTAACCCCTTCAGTGCTGGGTGTATTTTCATTTTGTTCTTGCTGCCACCAGACAATTTTAGTCAGTGTAGGTTTGATCTGTGGAAGTGCACTGGGTTGGTAAAGCCTTCGTTAGCCCCTTCAGTATGTGAGTCCAGTCCTGAGTGCCATAAAATCGGCTGGAAGAAGCGTAAATAAAGTAGAAATAGACGTCACAGTACTGAAGTGGTTAACTGGTAGAAAATCATTCACAGGCAGTACAGACAGTCGGTAACGTGTGTTGGAGATGGATTTTCACCCCCCCAAATTGCAATAACAATACTTATTACTTGTCTTCTTAACACTAAAGTAAAGGAGCATATACAGTGTATAAATTAATAAAGAAAGACAAAAAAGAAAGAATTCAGTACACATAATTTGCCTTTCGTCAGAGGCAGAAGATCGTCGGCAGTTTGTTTTGTTTTGGAGACAGAGGTGGTGGTGGAGGTGGTTTAACTCACACTTGAACGTAAATTCTAAAAAGTACCCAGTATTTATTTCACTCTATATTAAGAACTAAACTTAAATGTAATCACTATAATAGACTGCAGTGTAACACCTTTCGTTAGAGGCAGTAGATTCTTTGGCAGTTTGTTTTGTTTTGGAGACAGAGGCGGTTGAGTTCATACTTTAACGTAAATTCTAAACAGTACCCAGTATTTATTTCACTCTATATTAAGAACTAAACTTAAATGTAATCACTGTAACAGACTGCAATGTAACACCTTTCGTTAGAGGCAGTAGATTCTTCGAAGTTCGGCAGTTTGTTTTGTTTTGGAGACGGAGTTGGTGGAGGTGGGTTAGTTCACACTTTAACGTAAATTCTAAACAGTACCCAGTATTTATTTCACTCTATATTAAGAACTAAACTTAAATGTAATCACTGTAATACACTGCAGTGTAACACTTTCAGTAATAATAGTACTGAACTTTAATCATGATCACTACACTGTCACATGCACACATTTTTTTTTTTTTTTAGCTCCATTCCTTTACGACTAGAGGTGCCAGTATCACTTCTTTTAAGCTATGAACCTTCCATGGCAAGGCAGAAGGCAAAAGGAGAGCACTGCTCAGCACCAAATGACAGTAAGAATGGCGCAACTACCGTCTCCAAAAGCAAGCAGCAGACTGGCGCCACATGTCCGCCTGGCGCCATTTCTCCCCCTACTTTCGCATTTCGGCCTACTTTCATACGTGGTCTTGGCCTGAGTTCGGCTAACTGAAGATTCCGGCTTCTAAAAGTTTGGGTTATGCAAGGTTTACTGTACATACAGTACAGTAAGGTCCCGGGTTACGTCAGAGTTCCGTTCCTGAGACATGACGTAAGCCGATTTTGAACGTAACTCGAGTTTTACAGATTTTTCAACCATACATCGCATACTATACATGTAATAATCTTATAACAGGTTTGTATAAGAAACACAGTCTTTTGAACTGATGATATTTATTGAATAAAATATAAGTTGTACTTGCTACGAGTCTTCGTCACAGTAGCTCACTCACTGCAGTAATGGCACTTCTCATCTTCATGGCAACCGAGTTATGCCGCACCTGCCTCACCCACAACTGAGTCATGCTGCCACCGCTCCCTCACTCTCCCGTCCTTACACACGTGCACACTGCCAGCACACATTTTATTCCTAAATTCAAACACTTTTCATACTTCATCATACAATAAAGTTTACCGTAAAATACTGCCGTAAAATATGAAATACGGACATCATTACCAGCACGATAATGTAAGAATTTCTAACATCAGTTTTGATGGCTTTTTTTTCCTCGTTCGATCACTGATGCTTTTTCTCCTTTCTCATTACGCTTAATAATATTAACTTTTTCACGTAATGTGAAATATATAAGTTGTACTTGCTATGAATCTTCGTCACAGTAGCTCACTCGCTGCAGTAACGGCACTTCGCATCGTCATGGTAACCGCTTCCTCACTCTCCCGTCCTTACACACGTGCCCACTGCCAACACACATTTTATTCCTAAATTCAAACACTTTTCATACTTCATCATACAATAAAGTTTATCGTAAAATACTGCCGTAAAATATGAAATACCAACATCATTACTGGCACGATAATGTAAGCATTTCTAACATCAATTTTGATGGCTTTTTTTTCCTCACTCGATCACTGATGATTTTTCTCCTTTCTCATTACGCTTAATAATATAGACTTTTTCACGTAATGTGATGGTCTTGCATTTCTTGGAGTCATTATGGTCACTAGGAAGCTGTCTCTTAGGCATCGTGGAATCAGGCAAAAAACAAACACAAGAAAATTACAGTACAGGTGGTAGTAGCAGCGAGACTGAGAACGATTGTTGGTTTGTTTACTTTGTTGGTAGTCAAGCGTGAGGCGGGAAAACACCAGAGACATCTTGCGGTAAACAGCAACACTTTAAAAACCGAGCTTTACGTATTTTTTCTTTATTTTCTTATATTTTAAAATTTCCGAACCGACTGTCGTAACCTCGATTTGACGTAAGTTGATACCGACGTAACCCGGGACCTAACTGTATTTCTCTTTACAGGTACAACAATATAAAATACTGTAGCTGAACATAAAAAAATTACTCTAACAAAGTATTGTACTGTACTGCACAGTACACTACGAAGCAAGTAATGGGTCCACAGAAAATGGGGTATTGTGAGGTAAACTAGTCCGCAATAGCGTCGATGCACCTCATCTTTGATACCATCGTATTTCTTTTGCTGTTTTTCGAGTTTTAGGCTATTTTTCCCTTCAATGTCAAGCAGCGGACTGTTTCAAACAATGGACACTCGTCCCCCCTTATTAATCCGTTGATTCGAGGGTCAACTGTAATCTGGTAAAAAATGGCAGTTATTCCTTGATTAGTGACATGGGGAATTTGTAGGTCCTGAACAGCTGACCGACTCTGATGTCAAAAATTAAATAATCTGGTGAAGAGTAGCAGTTTTTCCTGGAGTAGTGACATGGGGAATATGTAGGTCCTGAATCTTACTGAGGCACCATATGGCAAACTCCCCAGTTCAATGAGGGTAGTTGCCACCACGCAATGACATAACCGTTCAATCATCTCAATCACCAAAGACAAAGTCCCCCACAATCTTGTTCACCTTTACATCTTCACAAACACTGTTATCTCCCAGAAAGAGGATGATACGATCATGCTGCAATATAAGACCGCATTTAGGTGTTCCCTTGTTCAAAGGAACCCTCTCATCTGCCTGGTAAACAGTAAACTTGTACCTCAGTTATCAGGAACTACCATACTAATGGGGAACAAACTGCGTCCCACAAAAGCAACCTTATATATACCCTGGTTCGCCTTGGCATACATCCAAGTTTCCTCACTCGGAGCACCAAAATAATTACACTACTCGACAAATTTCAACTTTTTATCTAGTTCAGAAATGAGAATAGGTGATTTTGGGTAAACTGACAGTGCCAATTACAAATATATTTCTACTTTTTCTCTACCACACACAGATTTCCTGAAATTTAGCCTTGAAATTTTTCTTCCACTAGTCAGAAATCAATATGCTTCTATCGTCTGGTTATGCCAAGAATATTTTTTAATAAAAATATTAATTGAGATGTAAAAGTAATATGCAGAAACAAAATCAAGCTTACTATTCCACCGCTGTATATTTTTTAATCAAAATATTAATTGGGATGTAAAAGTAATATGCAGAAACAAAATCAAGCTTACTATTCCACCGCTGTATGCAAATTTTGCTGTGATTACATGTATTCATAGCACATTTTTTGATGATTCCTTTTTGTGATCTACATCAGTTTCCCATGTCAGCATCCAATAATTGTCTGCAATTACATCAGCATCAGCTCTACCTTGGTAACTTTGTTTCATTACAGCAAAATCCTGGTGAAAACACTCACCCTGTTCATCATTAACATCACCCAAATTTGTTGAGAAAAAAACAAGATGTGAGTGAAGAAAATGGATTTTGAAGGAACTTGCAGCATGCAAGTTTGTGGTACACAACCAGGAGCTCTTCAACGATTTCCATATAATCTTCACTGCAATGGCTGCCCAGAAAACCAGAACAAATTTTAATTTTCTTAGGAGACCTCCCTGCCCAAGTTCATCTGCCTTGAGGGTTGCATCAAACTGACTGCCTTTCATGAGGCTACAAATTTGTGGGGCAATGAAAATGCCTTCCTTCACTTTGGCGTCACTAATCTTAGGGAAGACTCATTTTAAGTGTGCGAAGCCTGCACCTGTCTTATCCAAGGCTCTGACAAAGTTTTTCATCAAGCTTAACAACGTAAAGAGGCAGAAGTATGATAATTTCCACTTGGACGAGTGGTTCATTACGTATGTTGTGTACACCAGCTTCATAGGAACTTTGGAGAGGTCATTCACACTAGGTGTTGTGCTGCTACACATCACGGCTGTCCCATAAACACAGAAAGCAACAGCATTTCGTAAAACCTCCATGTAGTCCAAGCAGCATGGTTACCACTTTCAATTCACTGCTGATTTCACATCGGAATTTGTCGTTCCCAGTCAAAATGAGGAGGTTTCCAATGGATTCATATGTTTTCCTCATTTCAGGAGCTAAAACAAGTGGTATACTGGGTAACATGTTCCCACTGTGGAGAACAGCCTTTAGACCTGATTTGCAGGAGTCAATAAAGTCGCCATTATTTAGGATCATGAATCCTTCCGTCAACTTTTGGTCAGTCCTGGTCCGAGGCTTCCTGTTCATATTTTTAGTTAGTTGTTTTTACGGGGTGGGGCACTAACCCACCACCAACCCTTTTGGTCAACTCTTACGACAAGCAGGGATACTGGGGGAAAATTCTTGAAAAACCCACCTACCCCCAGGGGTGGAGAGGTATATGAGAGAGGGGGGTGTGAGTTGGGAGCGTGGTAGTGAAATGGCAGAGGACAGAGTGACATGGAGATGATCTGTTTGTGGCCACCCCGTTCGGGATTGAGGCGTCTGGCAATAGATAGATAGAATCCTTCCCAAGGCTTCGAATGGACCTGCAGCATTGCTACAGTACCGTAGCATACTCCTCCCTCTGACTTCAAAATACGTTCCAAATTTTGTTGCCGCTTCTTGAAACATGTCACCTTTGTGTCTGAATGCAACAAGTTCCATTCCTGCGATCTAGAAACAAGTTAAACTGACAGATGTTTTGATAAACTTAGATCATGTACAAAATCGTTAAGTTTGCCTTGGGTGACTAGATAGGGTACTTTGCCAGAAGACTGACATTTGATGTCAGAATCTGGGGAAGCTGCTCCAGATGCCTCTCCATCATCATTATCATCTGAACTCTGCAATATGGATATATTTGCTGGTGGCCTTGGAAAGAGAAGGCCCTCCATGTGATTGACCTGTCTTATTCCCGATGGAAAATTTGGATGAAGAATGCTGTTTTTGTTTTTGGAAGAAAATCTCAACTTTCATCATGCAAAAGTTGCAATCTGTTGTGTGGTCATTAGGTTCTCACCACACCATGAGAACTGCAAAAGGCATCCCTGTTTTCCTTCCCGCTAGCCATTCACAAAGAGTTGGAACGAGTCACACAGCATGGGAGGCGGTAGCTCGATCGGTAGAGAGTTGGCTTGCAGTCCCGTGGGACCCAGGTTCGAATCCTCGCTGGTGCAGGGAACAGTTTAAGGATTTGAATTTCATTAAATCAGGCTTTACTGATCTACCAGAAGACCCGCCGACATGTCGTAAAAATAACCCCGCTAATACCAATACACCAGTCCTGTATGAGACAGCCCTAGCATGTATTCATTATGGATGGTGGGTGTTAAGCGCCAAAGTGGTGACATGTAGAGGTGTATGGTATGTAGGAGGACGACTGGGCCTTGATAGCAGGCCGTAAAGCCTATGCCCAGAGTTGGACACATAAAAAAAAAAAAAAAAAAAAAAACATGGGGAACCCATCGTTTGTCTTGGTCACTAATATTATCACCATTATAATGTAGATAAGCAATCTTTACAAGGGATGTGATCTTCCATTTCTGCTTCTTTGGAGTGAAACTCCCACGTATGCAGTATAGCAAAAAGCATTAGTATCATTCACACATCCGCGAGGCAATGTCAACTCACAAATTGGAAATAAGAGTTATATTAAGCATAATGAATTTACACTGACATACTTTAGAGTGTGGATGTAAACAACTAGTAATATACATGTTGGATATCATACGCTGAATATACAGTACTATAAAGACGAATAAAAAGCACGAATAAAAGAATGAAAAAAAGAACCACTGTACTATAGGGATGCATATGAGGGTAGGGAGTTCAGAAAAACTATACATGCTAGAGAAAAATGTACATCATATTTGAAATCAGTGCCATATTATTGCCTTGGGATACCCATTTTTGTCTCTGAACTAAAATTCTTGTCAAGTAGTGTTATCATAACTTTTGAGAGGTTGAACATATGTCTTTTAACCATTCTCGATTCCAATTAATTCACTCTTATTTACTGGCTGATAAATAAAGAAATGATTCAGCTCTGGACAGAGTGACGTTTATGATGTCAGTCTCTAGATGATAACGGTCGAACACTAAGGCGTGCCTTGTGGGATCATGTGGAACTGCATCCAAGGTTAGCTCTCTCTTCCCAGCTTTCCACACACTGAATGTGGACAACAGAAGTGGCAGCAGTTCTGACTAATTCGGAGTTGCAACTTACTACTATAATGATTTACTGATTTTAAAGCTACAGTCTATTACTGTACGTCATGAAATTAACAACATAAACACACCTCCATGAATGCACTTTAGTTTTCTATAAAAACTACAACCAATTTCAGCATTAATGTCACTGGAGCTCTTCCCATTTTCTTTCTGGAAAGTTCCATGCCCACAGATGCTAACTAGTGAATTTTAACAGGATAAAATAATCATTATTTTGTCCAATTCTATACAAACTGTATACAGTGGAGCCCCTCAGATAGCGGTTTTTTGAGTAGCGAATCCATGGATTGCGACAGGAATGAAACTATCTCATAGCGATTAATGCTGCACAGTTAGCGTAAATCCGCTAGGCATTTAATACATAGCGAGCTGGTAACACTGATAGTGAGTGTGAGTCTATCGTCATTCAGTTCATTTACCCATGTAGAGTGAAAGTACGTATCTTAAGCTTTTCTTATAACTAATCTCCAACTATCTCTCTCCTACCAAATTTTACAGTTTTAAATTTTTCCTTTACCTTTGCTTTCCTCTTGGGGGAATGCCAGTATCTAGGCGATACTGATGGGTGGAAGGTGAGCCTCCCCGCAATTATCCCAAGAAGAAGAAGAAGATTGTTTGTTTATCCACGGGCCGCGCATTCATTCAACTTGTCACAGTCTCACCATTGTTAAAGTTTTTTGTGACCTTCCGTTTATTGTCTGGCTACTGAGTGTTCTAATATCATGGCTTCAACTTTGGGGGCTGGCCCAAGTGGTGGTGGTGGCCCAAGTGGTGGTGGTGGCCCAAGGAAAAAACAGGAAGTGCTGGAAAGGTAAAAGTGACCGAAAAGGCCAGACAATACATGCGTGGCAAGCCAAAGAAACAATACTGCATGGAGGAAAAGAAAAAGCTAACTTTTTTAATACAGTAAGGTCCCGGGTTACGTCAGAGTCCCGTTCCTGAGACATGACGTAAGCCGATTTTGAACGTAACTCGAGTTTTACAGATTTTTCAACCATACATCCCATACTATACATGTAATAATCTTATAACAGGTTTGTATAAGAAACACAGTCTTTTGAACTGATGATATTTATTGAATAAAATATAAGTTGTACTTGCTACAAGTCTTCGTCACAGTAGCTCACTCGCTGCGGTAACGGCACTTCTCATCTTCATGGCAACTGAGTTATGCCGCACCTGCCTCACCCACAACTGAGTCAGGCTGCCGCCGCTCCCTCACTCTCCCGTCCTTACACACGTGCACACTGCCAACACACATTTTATTCCTAAATTCAAACACTTTTCATACTTCATCATACAATAAAGTTTACCGTAAAATACTGCCGTAAAATATGAAAAACGGACATCATTACCAGCACGATAATGTAAGCATTTCTAACATCAAGTTTGATGGATTTTTTTCCCTCACTCGGAAAAAATTATTTCAGTGATAAAATGACCGATTACTGTATAGTACTGTAATAAAGATGCATACTGTATGTCACAAACACATACCTTTTGACAACATCAACTTGACTCGTTCCTGGGGTTGCGATGTGGAAGGCACTGCCAGGGCTGAAGCAGGGGAGTCCGGGGCTGAAGCAGGGAAGTCTGGGGCTGAAGATGGGGTGTCAGGAGTTGAAGATGAGGATGAGGTTGAAGCTGGTGGTGAGGTTGTGGCTCGGTGTTCAGTTCTCTTGAAAAACTGAAGAATTGAAGACTGCTTGGTGGCATATTTCTTTTCGTCATAGATTTGACGATAACAGGACACTGCATCCTCAATTCCCCTGTACACTCTGGCAAACCTCTCTGCATTTGGGTCCTGATCTGCAAATGCAGCCATTGCTTTTTCTAGGCAGTCGAAAGCATTTGCCATTTCCTTGATCTTAAACTGTCTTAGCGGTTCTGCCTCATCACTTTTTTCATCATTTTCCATTTGTTTTTCAAGGTCTAGTAAGTTCTCATTACTCAACTCTTGATCATGTGAATCAATAAGTTCATTTACATCACTCTCCTCTATGTCCAGATTTAAATCATTTCCAATTTTCACACAGTTGCGTTTGACTTCATTTATACTGTCTTCATCAAATCCTTTAAAGTCATTTATGAGGTAAGGGCACACTTTTTTCCACACTCCGTGCATATTTGTTGCAGTCACTTCAGCCCAACATTCTCCAACATTTTTAACTGCTTTATAGATGTTGAAATCTTTCCAGAATTCTTTGAGCGTTACTTTACCATTTTCTGTTGTTCGTATTGCCTGTCTGAATGTTTTTCTCAGGTAGTACGCCTTGAATGCCCTTATTACACCTTGGTCCATGGGTTGTAGGATTGATGTTGTGTTTGGTGGCATAAACACAACTTTCACATTAGGGTGCAACTCTGTCAAGTTCGAAGGATGACAAGGAGCATTATCAATGATGAGAAGAGCTTTGAATGGCAGGTTATTCATAGCACAATACCGTTCAACTTCTGGCACGAAACACTTTGAAAACCAGACAATGAAAATTGCACTCGTCATCCAGGCCTTTAAATGACTTTTCAATAAACTGGTAGGCTTGCTTTAAGGATCCCCTTAAGAGCTCTTGGATTTTCTGAGTGGTATACGAGTAGCGGTTTAAGCTTGAAATCGCCAGCACAGTTTCCCACCAAAAGTAGTGTTAGGCATTCTTTGGATGCTTTGTGCCCTGGCTTGGTTTTTTCTTCTTTAGCAATGTAGGTTCTGTTAGGCATTCGTTTCCAGTTTAGTCCCGTTTCATCAACATTAAAAATAAGTTCTGGAATGTAGCCTTCCTTCTCAATCAACTCCTCCAACTCTTTAACAAATGTTCTTGCTGCTTCGTCATCTGCACTGGCTGCTTCTCCGAAAATTCTTCTGTTGGTTAGGTTTGCTCGAGCCCCGAAACGAGTAAACCAACCTTTTGATGCCACAAATGTCTCGTTAGTCTCACTTTCCTTACTTTTTTTTTTCTTGAGGTCTTGGTAGAGTATGCGTCCTTTCTCACAGATTAACTGTTCACTCACAGGCATGCACCGTTGATTATTGTCCTCAATCCACAGCATTAGCATACGTTCCATCTCAATCAACAGTCCCGATCTTTGCTTGGTAATCACAGTTGATTGCATAGGAGTTGCACCTTTAACGTGAGTCAAGATACATTCCTTGTCTTTGATGATGGTAGCTACCGTAGTACGGCTCATCCCCAGTGCACGCCCGATCACTGATGCTTTTTCTCTTTTCTCATTACGCTTAATAATATAGACTTTTTCATGTAATGTGATGGTCTTGCGTTTCTTGGAGTCATTATGGTCACTAGGAAGCTGTCTCTTAGGCATCGTGGAATCAGGCGAAAAACAAACACAAGAAAATTACAGGTGGTAGTAGCAGCGAGACTGAGAGCGATTGTTGGTTTGATGGTAGTCAAGCGTGAGGCGGGAAAACACCAGAGACATCTTGCGGTAAACAGCAACACTTTAAAAACCGAGCTTTACATATTTTTTCTTTATTTTCTCATATTTTAAAATTTCCTCTCGCGAACCGACTGTCGTAACCTCGAATTGACGTAAGTCGATACCGATGTAACCCGGGCTATCCGTTTATCTTATTACAGTACTGAAGAAATATGATGTGATACTGATGGATAATGGAGGAAATTAGGGGTATAGCTGAAGGAGTCCAGGACTGTATTAATTTTTTTAGGTAAGAAGTCTGCCCCTCGGGTAGCGATTTCATGGATAGCAGCCATTTTGGTGGACTAATAAGGTCGCTATCCAAGGGGCCCCACCGTACCACATTCTATTACAATACAACTGTCTATGACATCAGCTGCAGTTGCAATTTATTTAATAGTGACCCCACTGTACCACATTCTATTACAATACAACTGTCTATGACATCAGCTGCAGTTGCAATTAATTTAATGTATTTATAAGGGATCAATAGCCAGCAAAGGTTCCAGTTCCTGGGTTTAATAACCACTTTATACTATCCTCTTGCAGTTAATTTCTCAGTCTCTAACTTATGTAGTGCTGCCTACTTCTTCCTTAGCCTTTATCATTCTCTTTCTGAGCCTGCCCTCCTCTCTTCCTATTTCTCCCATCTTTCCTGTCACTTCTTATTGCTTTTCTTTCCTTTACAGGTGGCTTTACATTGAGTGACAAGCCAAATGGTTTCCTGTAAACCAAGAAACCATTTACAACGCTGGGTGGTAACCATATAACCAAACCATACGTGCTCCCTACGTGTCAACAAGTGGGTTGGTGGAGGGTTAGTGCCCCTCCCTGTAAAACGAATAATCAGAGTCAAATGGCCACCCCTTACGGGATTATGGCGTCTGGCAATAGATAGATAGATCTAACTTATGACAATTATATTCAAGAGGTATGCATTTACCGCTCACACGCAGGACCTCTCAATGAAGGAAGGGTTTCCACATCAAGACTAGTGCACAAAATGAGTTGATGACTCACAAACAATGACATCATTAGGTGAGGTTGTACCACTATGGCTGTTCTTGCTTTCCATCATCATGATTTCCCTTTCCAGTTCTGCGATGCGCTGCCGTAACCTGCGCCCTCCATCTTCTACTATCCGCATATTGTGTGACGCGAACAACATCTGTAACCAAAGAAGTTATGTTTGGTCAGTACCACATCTACACAGATATGTTTTTCCTGACTAGCTTCACCACTACTGCCTATAATGATGCCTATTACAGAAAGCCCCTTTGATCTGCTGAACATACAGGCACTCCTCAACATACGAAAATAATTGGTCTTAAAGGTATTACGTAAGTCGTTTTTTTCCGTAAGTCCATCTATCATTCTTATACTCTCTCTCTCTCCTCACCAAACCAACCCTAATCCCATAATTACTAGGGACACACAGCTATTTCCCTCTACCCCATCTCCTTTATACTCCATACCTACTTCTCTGCTATCCTCTCTCTCCTCTCTAACCCAACCCTAATCCCATAATTACTGAGGTCGTCACAAAGTTCTTTGCCTCTACCCCATCGCCTTTCTACTCCATACCTACTCCTGCGCTATCCTCTCGCTCTCTCCCACCCAGATTAAAGCCCATTATTGTCTCTACTCCTACATTTATCCCCTACCCTTCCCTGAACTGCAATTATCACCCCACCTCCTTGTCAGTGTCTTTACCTGACCCCATCCTTCCTTGCTATGACTGACCCCCCCCCACACACACATTTTTTTTCGTATCTCTTCGTAAGTAGGGGTCTGACTATATTCAGATATTGCTGTAACATAAATTTATGAACATTTGAAATTGAAGAATGGGCTACACAAGTAAGATGTGGTCAATGGATAAAAAAGAATACAAACACACACACACACACACACACACACACACACACACACAAAAGCACATGAACAGTCAGTCTCAAAAGTGAAACTGGACACAGTGTTGGAGGTGGACTTTACAAGGCAAGGGAGAAGAGAGTTGTTGATCAGAATACTGAGAAAAGGAAGAAAGAGGAAGTGTGGCATCTGACAGAGAAAGGTATGTGAGGACAAAGGAGCCAGGAGGCAGCTCTGAAATGGCCATCCCAATTGGTAGTGGCGGTGGCGGCGGTGGTGCTGGGTGGATGACAACAACAACAACGATGATGATAATGGATGATGATGAAGATGATGACAAACAGTACTGTACTGTCTTTCATTAACAACAAATTTTCAATCAAAGGGAACCACTGCCTATGGGAGACTGGGATCTAATATCCACCTCAACTGGGTACTTTCTCTGATGCACACAGGGAGATCAAGGATGGACCTTCATGCTGTGTACTCGTAGAATGCATTAGCCCCACTGCCCTCACACAAAATCTTCATATGCCTGGTGGCCTAAGGAGTTAAGGTGCTTCAGGCAACAGAAGCCGATGAGAATCTAATTCCAACGAGTGGTTGGCGTTTATTGCTCACATAATGCCACTTGGGGCTAACACTCGGTTGCAAACACCTTAAATGTCTAGACCAAGTGGCCTAGCTCCAGGCCCCTACACTCTTCACAGGGCAATACTGGACTGGATGATGGAAGATGGATTCCCAAGACAGTCA
This sequence comes from Birgus latro, assembly GCA_018397915.1. NCBI lineage: Eukaryota > Metazoa > Arthropoda > Malacostraca > Decapoda > Coenobitidae > Birgus > Birgus latro. The sequence goes on from JAGKTI010005795.1 coordinate 16,840, forward strand.
CTTACATAGAATACTTTAATATGTTCAGGGTAACCCCTTTATTTCATCCAATCATTTAATCCTGTGTGGCCCCATTAAGAATGTCGGGACTCAGGGCTAAGCTATTCACTCCAGATGTTTAAGGCATGGGGACCAATCCCTTCTCTGTGAGAGGTATTATGTGAGTTATGCAGTCAGTCTTCCCTATTCACTGGGTTTGGAAACATCAATCCCTGCAAACAGGGAAATCCACAAATAATTTTCACTCCCCCAAAATGGCTCCAGCAGCCCTAACTTAACAAACGTGACCTATCCGTATACTGTATGTGGATAAAGTGTAAACTAAGGCTTCTGTGCATTCTGAGCCTGCACTGGGCCAACTTAACTCATAATAATAAAACTTGTGTGTTAACTAAATTTCCAGCATGACCCCAACTTGGCTACCAAAAACCCTCTGACTCCAACCAGACTACAGATCTGCACTTCCTACTGTATAGGAGGAGAGGAGACGTAAGACTGGCTTATTAAGGAGGAGGGAGGGGGGGGGAATCACCACGACATGACCACTGGCTTGATGAATAAGAGAGAAGTGCTCCCAGACGAGGAGTTGAGGCTAGGACATGCCTCTACCTCCTCTCTAGGTAGTGGTAGCTGCCAGCCCTGAACCTTTCAAAGGCACTGGCATCAATGTCTGAGCTGCAAGATGCAGATGTGGTGGCAGCTGGTGGTGTAGGTGAGGAAGGTTGGGTAAGTAAACTGAGCTGGGTTGGTGGAAAGGAGGGAGCTGGCTAGTTTAGAGGAGGAAGGTGGGAGGTGATGAAAGGCAGAGTAGGTTTGCTGATTTCTTTATTTTTATTTTTATTTTCTTTTTTAAAGATTACGTGGATTGTTTTAAATTTAGTCAAACTGAGCATTCAGATCTTCACAATGGGGCAGGTAATAGATACTGAATAGTTCATCCTTATCAACAAAGTAAACAATGTTGCACAGTGGCTGGTAAGGCTAGGAAGCAGGTTGTGATTGTTGCCAAGCTCCTTGGGTCTTCTGTACTGCCTCCTCCTCCTCCTCTACATGGACAATCAGATCCTCCTTTGATATCTAAGTCATATCCTGCTGCATCTCCAGCATCCTTTCCCTGGTAATCTCTGCAGAGCCTGCATCTGTGGATGCAAGTGATATTCTATGGCTCTCCACCTCCACAGAGTCAAGTCCACCTCAATGGTTTCCCAGTCTTCCTCCAACACCCTCCAATCACTTTTCCCTAGCTGTGGTCTACTGCAACTACTCAAAGGTGAACCTCAGAAACCAGCCATTAAAGCAAAAAAATTTCTTCTTCATCCAGGGCTGGATCTTTGATGTCATAATGACCAGCAGGAACATTACATCCACTGCAGGGTGCTACCCATGATACGATGGATGGCTCGAATAAATGTCCATTAGCAAGGCAATCTATAAGAGCAATCTACTCCCTGCAATAGTTCTTGGCTTATGGAACTAGCAATTTTGACATAAGTCAGTAGTCACACTTGCAGTTGCCCAACATCTCACATTATACTGCCAGTGGATGCCCATTCAATCAAAATTGACACAACTTAGCCAAATATGGCATAATGGTATTATAACAGCCTTCATTTTGCATTACCACCTGCAATGACAGATAAAATACTCGTATGGGTCAGGCATTCCTTGCTAGCCTTGAACCCTAAAGCAATCCTTTCTTCCTGAGTCAGAAATGTAGAGGAGCAGACATTTCCAAAACAAGTCTGTTTCATCTACATTAAAAATCTGGGACACATTATAACCCCCTTCAATGACACCTAAATGTAGTCTGGGGGAATAGTAAGCTGTTGCCACATCAGCACTCTGTCAGCTACTGCCATATATGCACCACCTGCTTTGCCACTAGACCTCACATGGTGCAATTTATATCAAAATTTTTTGAAACCACTCCTTTGATGTACTGAATGGTGAAGGATTTTCCACTTCCATAATACATACCCCCATTGAATATATAACCTTAGCTTTGCACTTCAGGGTGTTGGCACCCATTGGTAGATTAAATTCTTGTTTTCCATGCACAAAATGCATTAAAATCTTTTCCATCACACTTAACAGTGGATTCCTCATTACTTTCCTGATTTCACTAACACTGTCTGTTGCTAGAAGCAAAGTCCATTCAGTACAGTCCTCTCGCAATTCCTTCCAACTGGTCTCACAGTTGAATCATTAACATCAAAGATTTTTTCAAAATCACAGACTTTTTCATGGCAATAAAAGCAACATAGGATATCTTTCTTCACTGCTAAAATCAGTCCTAACCCTAGGACTAGGTCCAGCATGAAAGGAGATGCCATCCCCGGAGCACAGAACCACAGACCACAGTGAAGAGTTCAAATATGCCAACATACAACATGACCCAATGAAACAATGCAAAGCCAGCCAGTCTGATCATGATGCATGCTCCAAGGAAATGGAAGTGCAAGGATTGCGCATGTAAAAAATGGCAGCTGTAATGACACTGCACAGGAGGTCAGTGACCTCTCTCCCATTGACAATAGTCACCTTCTCTCTCACCAGTCACTACTTTGTTCTTATCCACATTTCCTTTCAAAGCGTGACATTAACAGACATTCAAAAAACTCTGCAAAGCTCTTGTCCAATATATGTAAGCAACACATCATCATCTACATATATATATAGGTCAGTTTCATTTTCATCAACTGAAATTTTATGAAGAGGTCTTTTGGCCTCTACTACTGTAATTGTCCCATCTGGTGTTACATTAAGCACAAGTGGAAAATCTAGCAGGGCATTTCCATGGAGTTTAATGCACCTTTGCAGGAGCAATTCAGAAACAGCTCATATTTTGATCAGTGCTGAGTGGCCCGATAGGGCATAGGGGCATCACATAGTCTTGTCTCACTTCAACACTGATCTTAAACCACTCATTTGCATGCCCACCTACCCTTACGTAAGCTTGATTACCATCATAAAAACTCTAGACGGCATTCAACAGCCTACCATCCATGCTACACATGCACAAAATCTTCCATTATCTCTCTCTGTTTACATGGTTGTTATGCTTTTTCCAGATCCATAAAAACCATAAGTAGCTTACCATATATCCCTTTTCATAAACATTCTCCACTATCTATCTTCCTGCAGATACAGGTAGTCCTCAACTTACAACCAATTCACACTTAAGATGAAGGCCCTACAGGGTCTTCACAGATATTTTCAAGTTGTAACCAACAGTGGTTGCAGTCATAAGCAGCAAACCAGTGAAGCCAGGCTGCATTCCCGAGGCTCACTCACATAACACACCGATTGCGCTCAAACTTATAGTACTTTATGGCGATAATAAACAGCTATGTTATCACTGTATGAATGTACTGTTCATTGTTATGTTATTGTTTACAGTTTCTCTTTACTGCAAAAAGACATATATGGTATTACACTGTATAGTAGTTTGCTACAAAGGATGCACTTGTTTCATATCAAACCCAAGCCTACAGGTTGCTTTCTTTTTCCAATGCTAGTTGCAGCCCCTGATTGTGATGTGCAGTTTAATGCTTGTCATGGCTGGTTTATGCAGTTTAAGAACCGTTTTTCCTTCCATGTCATCACGGGGAGTGGTAAGACTGCCAGCACGGACGTAAAAGCAGCTATGGCATTTGTGGAATTTTTTTTCTATTCGTTATTATTGCTGTTCTATGGTTATTTCAATACTGTTCTATACTTTGAGTAACAGTTATTTGCAGTATTTATGCATATAGATAGAGAGATTAATTTTAAAAGTGTTTGGACATATATGTGACTTCATAAAGTGTACTGTATCTCTGACTTCTGACAGTACTGTATTGAACAATAAACTCTCAATTACTCGGGATAATTTAGCCAAACTCCATGCCACATATTGCACAGGTACCCACAGTTGGCTATCAATTCGGCATCGAGCTGGATAATGTGTGTGGATGACGCAGAGAAGGACAGATTTTGGGATGATTTAATACGTGTAGTGAGTGGTATGGGCGATGATGAGGTAGTGGTTCTGAGAGGGGATTTAAATGGTCATGTTGGTGAAGCAGCTCAGGGGTATGAAGGAGTCCATGGAGGATGTACATATGGTGTGAGGAATGCGGAAGGGGAAAGAATACTCGAGTTTGGGGAGGCTATGGACATGATTGTGTGCAACACACATTTTAGAAAAAGAGTGAGTAGATTGATTACGTACGAGTCCGGGGGAAATAGTAGCCAGATAGATTATTTTCTGGTCAGGAGGGTTGATAGGAGATTAGTGAGGGATGTTAAAGTTATAGGAAGCGAGGAGTGTGTGCAGCAGCACAAACTGTTGATTTGTGACATGGTGCTTAAGGAAC